>WSFP011469438.1:0-17932 GCA_009831015.1 Picea engelmannii | reverse complement strand
GAAATTCGGCCAACTCATCAGTAATGCCATGCAAAGCAAAATAATGCTCCATTCGGGTGACCTAGTTCAGGGTATCGGAACCATCAAATAAGATGATGACCACCCAGTCTAAAACCAATATATGAATAATATGGATAACTATGTTGCAACTTTAGCACTTGGGATGCTCTATAAGTCTTCAATCATGCCTAAAATCCCCTTTACCAGAGTTTTAAATTATCTATTAATATGCACCAGTCCACTATTTGGATTCCTGAGTAGAGTGCTTACCTTAAGCACATTTTGGATTGGCGCTAAACTCAATTCACCAACGCCTTCAACAATGGTGCTCATTCCTTTATCACATATGAACTCGGACCATGACCTTAGGCCTAACACAAAGGAAGTTTACTTTTTCCTTGAGTAGTATTTATCTTTAGTCTTGCAGGAGCTATCCATAAAACCTTATACCAAAACCCGAAAATTAAGGCATCGTCAAAATCCTTCTTATCGGGGTGTTGTTGTTAGACTCCAGTAATGTGAGTCACTCCAAGAAATTCGACTCCAATGGAAGCAGACTCTGGCAGCACAGGATCCACTCCACCTTTCAGAATTATCTTATTAGAATGTTTTGAAGGAGTATCAATCTGATGGATCTAGCTTCAATAGTTCAGATCTGATGAAATGGAATGTCATTTTGATCAAACCGATCTGATTTAATCTTGATTTGATCTGACAGTCAGATCAAAGTCTCGAACTCTCTCTTGTCATACTCCAAATTGAGCTGCAACAATATGACCAGTTTAACTCTAATGAACTCAAATCCCACTCTAACAGTTCTAAGACATTTATCTAATAAAAGTTTTTATCTTCACCATTGATCGCCATCTCTCTGTTTTCAAATGTACATCGTCAATCTTCTCTCCTCTGATCAATCCACAACCGTTGATTGGACCCTCGCTTGTCAGGGTATTTTTCCAGCTATGTTTTATGACTATCTAAACTTTGATAGTCACTAGAATACCACCCCCTCAAAGTATCAAATTCTGATATAAGAATCAACTCCCACCATCGATATAGGTTCCTCTGAATAGATCTACACCGATCTTCAGAATCTCTCTTTTGTTGAGCCATTCTATAGTCTATAACACTGATAAACTAATAATCTCTTCCATTCATCTAAGATGATCAAGGGTCATGATTTGTTTTGGGTTTCAAGTCTGTTGCGACCTTAGAAACCCCGATTTCTCTTTTGTGTCGAATCGGTTTCTCCTTGATTAAATTCTCTATAAATCTTTCATGAAGTTCATAGGAATTTTGTCGTCCTCTCATTCTCATTCAATGAAATCATTTCCTCGAGCTCAAAATTTCATTTATCATAGATTTCATTCATTATCTCTCACCCCTACACACTCAATCACACACACACATATGGATCCAGACAATGACAGGAGGAATAAACAACTATGACAAAAAGAACATAACACAGTGTTATTTATGTTGATCAATTACACATTCATTGTACATAAAATTACACAAGGACTTTCCTTCCTTACTCGGCTTGATTTATATTTAATTGGATTTTGTTTGGCCTTTTGGCCACACTTGGGATTTCCCCTCACTCATATATTATTCTTATCTTTATCTAACTCAGGTATGTCTTATCTCAACGCCCATAGGCTTACATAGTTAAATAAGGTATCTTAACTATAAATCAGTTTCAGATCCTAATCACACTCCCTAAAATCTGCAACATATTCCTAAAATCTCTCAAATCCACAATACCCTCATCTATCCCAAAAATCTCTCTTTATCCCTAGGATCTCTCTAGGTATCCATTCCTTCAAGATATACTAAACCAACATAGGTTCGATTACATATTGAATTTCAATCAAATCCAATCCTAACTTATGTGGAACTTCTAGAATACATAGAAAATACAATAATTTAGAATTAGGGAACCCACTCCCTTAGTAAATTAAAATATCCCTAAGGCTTCATCAACAAGGTCAATTTTGGAGGAAACATTCTCTTGCATTAGACTCCCATGGTTAAATTTGTCATGATCTCTTGATCATGTGTCTTCAATTGATTTAATCTTCTTTGATCACATTGATGATGATATGCATATGCTATGTTGCATGACTTATGTCCACCATATGCTAGGATCCCAAACTTACTTTGTTATTGCTTAATCAGTTTCTTCTTATGATTTCTTACTTTCTTGATTGTCTCTCACCCTACTGATGTCATCTCTCTCAACAAATTGTATTTTGTGTCTGACTGTCCTTTTCATCCCATGGTATATCCATCTAGACTTCTCCATCATCACCCTCCACAATCCATCAATTTCAATGTCTAACTCTACCTTTTGCTAGTCCATGGTATTGTTGCAAACTTATTGTTGCAACTCTATAGACATAATGTATATGGATAATATTTCCATCTCCTCATCTCTCTCCTTTATCCATCTTGATGCAACAATATTCTCTTTGTTGTCTTCAAATTCTTTGATGTCCTTAGATCCATGGGGATACGCTTCAAAGTATACAATTTCTCTTAGGATAGGTCTCCATTCTGCATATTTCTCCATTCTTCTTCATACACTTCTCCAGAATTTTTTGAGACACTTAGTTGTCTCCTCCCAACCTCCTTGCATCTTTATGGAATAATGACTTCTTTCATAACTCTCACCCTTATCTATAACTTCATAAGAAACAAATATATTACAACAAACAACTTTCATTTCCAATTCTTGAATCTCATCATCAGTCAAGTGAATGATTTTGAGCACCCCATATTTGTCCTCATTGCATAGGTAGTTTGTTGCATCCTTTGGTACACGAGTTATTTATTGAATTTCTGATATGTCTTTGGCAGTCTCATAGATTTCTTCATCCTCCTTATTTCCTCTCAAGACAATATTTTGATCTGCTTATTTCTGATGTGTATGTAGTATAATTCCATATTTGCAAGACAACTCTATGTCTTAACCTTCATCTTCCTCACCTGTAATGTTGCAACTAATCATTCTTGGATGTTTTTTGTCTACAATTGTCATGCAGTATCTTTCTCCCTTAGGATTCTTTAGCTATTCCTCCAACAACCTTAGTTCTTCCTTGTAATCCATCAACATTGTACCTGAATGTTGTTCTTCAATTTCTTCATCTTCAAGCTTGTCTTCATGAGCCATATAGGTATGGTTCACTATTATGACAGGTTCTTTCTCTTTCCTCTCAATCTTTGCGCAACATTTTTAAAAATGATCATGATCTTGATCACCTTCATCAGAAAATGTTGTCTCTTTCTTTTTCATAACATATTCTTGGCTTTGCTTACCTGCAAACACACACCAACAATCAGTTTTAAAAACATCATACCCTATGGTCTTGTTTGATTCCTCTGAAATCATCTATAACACCCCAATTCTAATACCTTTGAACTAGAATGTATTATATAATTGTGACTTAGGTTGGTGAGCTAGTAAAGTTGAAAAGGGGCCAGATTTCTTAGGAAATTTAATATATCTATATATATTAATCAAATACATCATTGGTTGCAGGATGGAAAAGGACAAAAGAGATAGGGGCCTATTATTCTACAAGAGAGGGGGGGTAAAAGGGATAAGTATTTTTATTATATTTTGTTTACCCATTTTGGTTTTAATTGAGAAAAGTGGTTACATGAGATTCTTGGGAAGACCATGTGATTCTTGATTTCCAAGTGACTATATAAACCCCTCTTTGGGATATTTGGGGGTTCACTCATTCACTTTTACACTTTTTTCCTTGGTGGTTCTTCTCCATTTACTCTTACACTCTTTCCTTGGGATTATTCTTTATTCACTCTTGTTAATTCGTATGCTCTTGTTCTGAGCATGAAAATGAATTTCTAGAGGTAAATAGCCATTGCTATATGGTTGTGAGGAATTATTAATCATTATAGGAGGAAATGGATGATTGTGTCCATGATATTGATGGTAGTTCTCAAGAGCTATCACAACTTATAATCCTTCGGGTTTCCAACATGGATATTTCCTGACCAGTAGCATTGTAGCTCTGGATATAAATGGAACAACATAAGGGACTGCATTGTAAAGAAAGGGGTTCATTTATTTGGGTTGTGCAAATTGAAGGGGAAAGAGAGCTGGAAATTAGGATTGTTTTGTGGTTGGAAAAACATGAGAGCTAATTATCCAACTGTTGTGTGTTTTAGATCTGGCCTAGGGATTGTCCTTGTGGAATCATAGCCCTATCTCGGGGGTGACTTGTTCTTGAGAATCAAAACAACAATGTATATGGTTGGGAGGAACGTGCTTGGTCTACAACAAGTTGGTGATGGTTTAATTAAAGATCAGTTCTCTTTGTGTTTTCTACATAAATCATATTCGGTTGTGTATATTTATCTCTAAGATGTAGTTTTGTGTGTATGCATGTTGGTTATTGTTGTGCATGGAACATCGTTCATTCCTTGGATGGTTTAGCATGAATATTGATTACTTCTTTTGTGGTTATTTCACTCTTTCATGCTTAATTTCGAATTAATTATTATCATAATTCAAAATCAGTTTTGAAGTACGTTTTTGAAGTAGTGTGGTTAGCCTGTGGTGGTTGGGTGCATTACAGATTGGTATCAGAGCTTCTGGTTGAAACACTAGACTAGAATGGGCTGAAAACAAGTGTGAATTGGGTAGAGTCATTGTCACATATTTCGATCTATGTGAATTTGGGAAAAAAGTGGAAATTTGGAAGGAAACATCCTTGAATTCGTGGGAAAATTTCAGTTTGAAATAATTTGGACTATATACGAAGTTTAATAGATTTGATCTGTAGAGTTGTAGAGCCGAATTTGACCCAAAAGGTCAAAAAAAAATTCTAATTTTAATGGTCGTTGTAGCGTGGGAAAGAGTTCATAAAATAAACAACCTATATTTTCCCTTGATTAATTTAAAAATTGATAAAGTTTCAAAGTTATAAAAAATTACCAGATTGAAGGGTTGTATTCATTTTCGTTCGTTTGTGAGGTAAAAGAAAATAAATGCTCAAGACCATCTTGGTTGGGAGATCAACGGCCCAGATTCGCCTAGGTTTTGGCCGAAATTGTCTAACTGATGAAAATTCAGCCAAATGACATTTGAGATCGTTGATGGCCAATGGATCGCAGATCGACAAGTTTAGAAAAGTGTTGAAGTTCAACCAAATGACATATGATATCATTGATAGGCGATGGATCGGGGATCGACAAGTTTGGCAAAGTGTTGAAGTTCATCCAAATGACATATGATCTCATCGATGTTTGATGGATTAGGGACGATTTTGGTGAAGTGTTGAAGTTTGACCAAAGGACATCTAATATCTTCAATAGTCGATGGATCAGGGATCGACAAATTTTAGTTTGAAGTTCATATTCTTCCAAGAGAAATTGTCAACGATCGATGGAGAAAAGAAGGTGATGATGTGTCATTCCATGTCATCATCTATGTGTCATGCCACTTCATCCTAGTTGATGCCTTAAGATGATGTGGCATGCCATGTCAACATCCACATGTCATGCCACATCAGAAAAAAGACATGGTTGATGGCTGGGTCAAGAAAATTGAGGAAATTCTTTCAAAAGTCATAGGGGATCATCGATTGTCGATGGGTCGATGATCGGGCATCGATTGAAGTTGTTGGGAGTTCCATTATCCAATTAAGTGTTGATATTATGGTAGTTGTGGGACTTATTAAACCTCCACATGTAACCCTGACAAGAATAGAATATTTTGGGAAGCAAGAAGAAACCCTAAAGCATAGGACATAACCCTAGAAGACAAGTTGACTAAAGAAAATAATTAATGTCGAGTTTTTAGCCTCCAAAAAGAGAATTTGGCCAAGACAGCTAAGGAAGAGCAGTATAAATACAGGATGTCGGAGCTCATTTGGACACACATAGCTTGCAACTGCATACATTTAGTAAGTGCGCAAGTTTGGAGAGTAGTTGATGCTACAGCTATTGCAACTAGTATTTTTGGTTTTAGGCTTGGAATTTCTCTTGGTTATGGTTTGGACTTTCTTCTTGGTACTCTAACTCTGGATATTGGTACGCTACCTTGATTGGATTTTGGATCTAGGGTTTGCTTCCAGAATTATTCTCTCTGTCAAGGTTAAGGTGTTCGGGGGTGGCTTCGGCCTATGGTTGAGTGACAATATTGATATATTGTATATGGTTAAATGAGCACACCTATTATTTATAACATTAATATCATTGACAGCCAACGCTCGATGGCCAGGTCGGTCGATTTGGAGTTGTGTGTAAATCAGTCATCGGGGAGTTGGGTTGATGACCAACGGTCGGGTCGACAGTTTGGGGAAAGTTTTTTCTGCACCAAAGGAGAACATCAGTCATTGATGGCTAATCGAGAATATATCAATGGTCCATATTTCTTCCAATTTGAGATCAACGATGTAGATTGCACTTAGGAAAAATTGTTCCACAGTTTAAAAAAAAAACTAAGTTTGCAACAATTTTCTTATTTTGGACATAACTTGAGCAAATTAATTCATATTAGGATTAAAATTATGGGTTTTTTTCCAAAAATATATTATACACAAAAATGCCAAAGAGGGCCATTGTCCAATTCTTCTTGGAATTTTCAAAAAATGCAAACTAATGGTTGTTTAAAGATCTAGGTCCAGATCATTGGCAGAGGCCTGGATTAAGATAAAACGGCTGGGGAGATTCCATAAATCAGAAATGGAAATAAACCACAAAGGAAATGAATAAATCCTAAGGGGATTGGAAGGAGGATATTGAAATAGGCCAAAATCTGCTATTTTGGGCCACTTTTTTGGGATTTTTTAGATTTTCAGTGGAAAAGTGACCTTAGATCACAAAAATGGAAAATTATATTTACTCAACATTTTATGTACTCGTACCGACAAAAAAAAAAGAATTAGTGAAATGTTTACAGAAGCGCACAACTTGAGACATGGCCAATTTTGCTAAAAAAACCATGTCTGGAAAAATGGGTGAAAAATGACAACGTTACATATTCCAAATTGTTGCAGTTTTTTACTGGAGCATCATCTTGAATATCTGGGAGTTGTTATAAATTAATTGTCATTATTATTATCTATGTCTCATATAATTTTTCTATAGTTCATGACATATTTTCTTCTGCAGTTGACAGAAGTTGGCACTTCAATAAAATTATACCAGTGGAGAAAATGCACAAAAAGGGTGAAAGTGGCCTTTTTAGGAAGCCATAACTTTCAACTCGGATATAGGAATGAGGAATGAGTATATGCATTGGATATTATACTCATGTATAATGATGATGATATTAATCAGAGGATAATAACCTAAAATTATTATAATTTGGAGAATGAGGATATAATTCTTCATGAATTGAGCAGAAAAATGACATGTAGCATTAGTTAACAAAATTTACATAATATGCATAATTCTAACAAAAATGGTTACTTGCATATTTTTCATAATTAGAGGTATAACCAGATAAATTCAAGCTTAAGATTGGATATCAGAGTCATGAAATCATGATAGAGATTGTAGAAGTGGGTTGAGGCAATAAAGAGCTACAAGGAAAGTAAGGAAAAATGGATAAAGAACTGAAGAAGAGTGAAACTAAAGAATTATTATTCAGTTCTTATATAATTTGAATGAATTGTTGATACAACAACAAAAATACTCACATAGGACATGAAGCTAACATGTGAATAATTTCATTAATTGGATTAGAATGGAAAAGTAAGACTCTGTGGCCTTAAAGGTAGATATGTGTTGATAGTTGCAAAGCTTGATGTGAAAGATAAAAAGGAGCTTAAGAAGTGGTGTGTGGATAATCTCTATGTGTCAAGCATAGGATTTCTTGGGATGGATTTTCTATCTATGACTTAGATACCTTGTCTAAACTTACTTGGAGAAAGAAAGCCACTTTTGATATCAGATTTCACAGTGGAAGCGGGATACCAATGCAGATAAATTGGAGATAGAATAATGAAAGTTATTTCACTTGAAAAGTTCCACCAAATGAAAATAGAATTCTATTGGGAATGGTGTCGAGTGGGAAAAGTATGGATTTATAAGGAATTGTTAAATTAAGTGAAGAAAAAAAAATTGGGAAATCCAATGGACAAGATAGAAGTAATAGTAGGGATGTGGAATGATTATGGGTAAGTTGATTCAAGGATGTGGTAGTAGAGTGATGGAACTCTTAAATATGGGTATTCATTGATATAACAAGAGTATGTCTCCTAATTTAACCTGGTTATGATCCCATAACCAATCACAACACAATATGCAACTAAAGTTTATCTAAATGCATTCTAGAAGAAATGAGATGATTTTTATTGAACTAGAAGCTTGGGAAGAAGAGCACCAAAAGGAAAATCTAGCTCACGAAAAAAATACATGGAACGAAGAAAGCCCAGTGGACTTGTTACAACTAGCCCAATGGACTTGTTACAACTAGATTTGTTGGAGCTGCAACTCTAAGACATTCCTAACCAAGTGAATTGGAGTCTTGAAGACAAGTGGTACAACCTGAAGGATTGTAGAGCAGAGAAGGGGGTACACTTCTTGGGTTGTGCAGGATTATGGGGAATGAGATTTTGCAGGATGGAACTGATTCCATAAATGTAAATTATAAAATATGTGTGCATGTTTTGGGTCGGAGTGCCTATGTATGCATGTTCTATTTTTTTAGGTTGCAGTGCCTATCTATATAAGTGTTCGTTGCGCTTCATGTGAGGAGTAAAGGCCAAAGAGCCTAGATTTGTAATGTTAATAACATTGGAATAGTGTTGTTCATTGAGGACAATGCCAAAAGAGAGGGAGGGGGATGTAACACCCCTATTTTTATCCCTATGAAATAAAATGTATTATGTAATTGTGACTTAGGCTAGTGAGCTAGTAAAGTTGAAAACGGGCTAGAGTTCCTAGGAAATGTAATACACACACACACACACACACATATTAATCAAATACATCGTTGTCTGATACCAGATGTAAGTTTTAAACCTGTGAAGTAAAGAAATGCATATATATTCTTAAGCAAAACATAAATTAATGAATGGCGCATACACACAGTACATAGAGATTTACACCGAAAACCCTTAACTGGGAGAAAACCAGCCTTCCTTAGTGTCGCACCTTTCAACTCTTCATTGTATTAATTTCACCATTCACCATACAATATATACAAAAATTTTAGGTATTCCATAGCTACCAAAATCCTAATCCCTTAATCAGGGATTAATTTAGAAAACCGCTAAAAATAGCAAAAACCGTCGAAAAACAATTTTGGGGTGTTGCGCGTAGCCAGCGGGGACCATACTTGGCCCCACCTAGGACACCCCTAGGAAGCACCCGATGCACACAACACAGAGAGAAAAGACAGTGAGGATCATTAGATGCATTTGTTGAATCTGACACGCCCACACACACACACATACAAAGAATATAACACATACCCAACATTCTCCCACTTGTTGTTTTCTTTGCAGCCAGGGGTCCACAGGATTATATAGTCAACAATCCAGGGAAGCAATGTCCATTGTTACTCTACACCAGGAGAACGTTTTTGTTCTCATGGACTTTATCAATGAATTTGCAACATTCTTCAAAGTGTCAACCTTTTCTAGCAACACCTTCTTTTCTTCAACCATGTCTCCCACAAAGTGATACTAAACATCAATATTCTTTGTCTTAGAATGATAAGTTGGGGTCTTTGCCAAGAATATTTCACTCTGACTCTCACAATCTAATCTCATAGGTTGTTGTACCAACCTAATGCCTAAACACAGTCTTTGTAACCATATTGCTTCGTTTTTTTCATGAGTGGTTTCCATGTATTCATCTTCTGTAGTTGAGAGTGCCACTACAACCTATCTTTCTCTCATCCAAATGATTTCTCCTCCAAATAGGTTAAACACATACCCACTTGTAGATCTTCTATGATCCAAATATCCAGTCCATTCTTCATCAACAAAGCCACGTATGTCCACCACTCCATCCAATCCTGGTCTTCCTTAGTATCACAATCCATAATTGGTAATGCCACACAAATACCTGAAGACCCTCTTTATTGTTGTCCAATGCTCCTTCCCTAGTTTTGACATATACCTGCTCAAAATGCCCACTTCAAGTGAAATGCTTGGTCTAGTACAGACCATTGCATACATCAAACGACCAACTGCACTGGCATATGGAACATGGGACATGTCCTCTTCTTCTTCCTGTGTCTTGGGACACTAATATACAAATAAATTTATAGCTATAGGAATAGGAACCTTGACCGGTTTATTTCCATGCATATTAAACCTCAACAATATCGTCTCAACATATTTTCTATGATTCAACTATAGTTTCCTATTTGCACGATCTCTTTTAATCTCCATTCCTAGAATGAAGTTAGCAACACCGAGATCCTTCATGTTAAATTTGGAGGATATTTGTGATTTCACCTCCTTGATAACATCCATGTTATTTCATACCAGCAACATGTCATCAACATACAACACTACATAAATGAAGTGATTACCAATCTTCTTGGAATATACACAGTGATCATCCCTGCTTCTCACAAATCGCAATCCAAGGATGTATGTGTCAAAATTTTGGTACCACATCCTAGGTGATTGCTTCAGACCATATAGTGACTTATTTAGCTTACGGAACAACTCTTTCTTTCCCTTCACTACAAATTCTTCTGGTTGCTTCATGTAGATTCTTCTTCCAGATCCCCATGTAGGAATGTTGTCTTCACATCCATCTTTTCCACTTTAAGATCAAAAGAAGCAGCAATATATAAATGAAATCTAATAGAAGTTAACTTGGCAACAAGAGAAAAAATCTCACCAAAGTCAATTCCCTCTACCTGGGAAAAACCTTTTTCTACTAACCAAGATTTGTATTTCTCCACTTTTCCTTATGTATTTAAACTTCTTCTTAAACAACCATTTGATACCAATATATTTTCTTCCATCTGGAAACTCAACTATATCCCATGCCTCATTCTTATCCAAGGCATCCATTTCTTCAACCATGGACTTCTTCCAGAGTTTACTATCCTCTCAACTCACTGCTTCCCTGACAGTTTTGGGATCATCATCAGTAATAGATAAAGAAAAATTAGAATGAAAATCAGGTGGACTATACCTTTATGGTTTCCTTCTTTCCCTCACTGATATCATCAATAATGGGGTATGAGGTTCTTCTTCTTCTGCTCCATCTTCTTCAGATGATTCAGATTTTGCATCATCCAACTCAAACTCTATTTTCTCAGGTTCTTCTGGCCTTGGTAGGTATTCATGTTTGGAAACATCTTATACCTCTCTGAAAACAACATCTCGACTATTAACAATGTTCTTCATTTTTGGGTTCCAAATCTTATAACCTTTCACACCATCTTTATAACCAATAAAGATACACTTTTCATCTTTTTTATCCATCTTACTCCTATTTTCCTTTGGAACATGTACATAAGCATCACAACCAAACACTCTAATATGTTCAAGAGAGGTTTTCTTTCTAGTCCATACCTCATGTGTAGTTTTATCATTCAACACTTATGAGGGTGATTGATTGACCAGGTAACATGTTGTACCCAGTGCCTCTGCCCAAAATTCTTGTCCTAACTCAGCACCGCTGAGCATGCTCCTTTATTTTTCCGTCAGTGTCTTGTTCATCCTCTCTGCAACTCCATTCTGCTAAGGTGTGTATGGAGTAGTCATATGCCTTGCTATACCACACTTATTACATAATTCTTCCAATTGATTTCCGCGGAATTCTCCACCATTATCTGTCCTCAATACCTTTATTTTCTTCTCTATCTAATTTTCTACCAGAGCCTTAAACTCTTTGAATTTATCAAATACCTCATATTTATTTCTAAGAAAATAAATCCATGTGTTCCTTGAGAAATCATCTATGAATGAAACATAATACACAAATTTACCTAGCGATGGAACAAGCACAGTTCCAAACACATCACTGTGTATCAACTCTAAGATCCCCTTTTCTCTTGTAGCACCAGATGGAAATCTTACTCAATTGTGTTTTCCATATATGCAATGTTCATAGAAATCAAAATCTATATTGCAATTAGACATACCTTCAACCATATCTTTACCGTGTAGTGTTCGAAGGCCCTTTTCTCCAATATGACATAGTATTTGATGCCACAACATGGTCTTCTTTCCAGGGACAATATTGGTCTTGTCTTCTTTATTTTTCTGCTCAGGAACAACAACACTGCTACACCCATTAGTATAAGTTCTTCCCAAAATCTTGTACATATTTCCACACCGAACTTCCCTCATCAACACCATTGCTCCTCGTACCATCTTGCAAGTGCCCTTTCCCAATACAGTATCCACTCTTGCATCATCCAACTTGCTTATGGATATTAGGCTCCTGGATAGTTTTGGAATGTGCAGAACCCTAGGGAGAGTTCTAATCCTTCCATATTTTAGTAGAAACTTAACCCTTCCACATCTCATAATTTTGAATGTTGAGTCATTTCCTAAGAATACATCACCACCATCATATTTTTCATAATCACAGAACCACTCCCTATGAGGATTCATATGGTATGATTCACTTGAGTCGATCAACCATACATCATGGTCTGAATGTGTACCTGTAGATGCCAGGAAAATATCACCTCCTTCTTCAGTGGAGGTTTTTGCCTATATGGAAGAGGTACTATCGGATCACATTGGTTTATCAATCTTCTTAGACTTGCAACCTTTCTTGTAATTCCATGTTTTACCACACTTCCAACATTTCCTCAAATATTTTTCTGGAGACTTAGATCTACCTCTATATTTAGACCTCCCCCCCAAAGACTTACCAGGATTCTTGTCTTGGGTAAGACCTCTTACAAATAAATCATATGTGTTATGACCATCCATGATTTTTCACCTCATCTCTTCAGATAACAAGGATGCAACTACATATTCATACTTCAATGTAGATTGAGTAGTACTACCAATTGCTACAACCCGATTATCCCAAGAGTCTGGAAAATAACATAACAAAGTAATACACTTATCTTCTTCTGCAATCATAATATTAACAGAGACAAGTTGACTTACCAGAGTATTAAAGGCATTTAGATGTTCTATCACAGAATCTCCATCTTCCATTCTAAGATGATAAATATTTTTTCATGGAAATAACTCGTTTACCAAGGACTTTGATTCATACAAATTCCCTAACTTATCCCATAGTTCCTTGGCTATTGATTCTCCCGAGACATTCAACAACACCGAATATTCCAAGCAGAGTTGAATAATACTCCTTCCTCTTTTGTCCAACTTTTCCCAATCTTCCTTCGACATACTAGTAGGTGGTCTACTAGTAGTTTGTGTACTAGTAGTTTGTGTACCAGTCGACTGTGTGCCAGTAGGCTACGTACTAGTAGGTTGTGTACCAAGATCCACAGTGATCCATTGTTATTTGTCTACAAGAAGGTCCTCCATCTTCATCTTCCATAGCTCAAATTTTTTACCGTTGAACTTCTCTATCTCGATTATAGAAGAGCTCATCATTCCTCTTTCTGCACTTGAATTGCCACCGCAAAAGCTCCTACTAAACCCGGGTTTATCACAGACCGAAGATAAACTTGATCTATCAAGACCAACCCAAACCCTCAGCAACAAAGGCGTTCCTATTAACCCAAAAACAAGCTCTGATACCACATGTAATTTTTAAACTTATGAAGTAAAGCAATGCATATATATTCCTAGTAAAAACATAAATTAATTAATGGATCATACGCATAGTACATAGAGATTTACACTGGAAACCCTTAACAAGGATAAAACCAGCCTTCCTTGGTGTCACACATTTCAACTCTTCATTGTATTAATTTCACCATTCACCATACAATATATACAAAGTTTTTAGGTATTCTGTAGCTACCAAAACCCTAACCCCTTAATCCAGGATTAATTTAGAAAACCACTAAAAATAGCAAAATCCGATAAAATAGCAAAAACCTCTGAGACGCAGTTGTTCAATTTGATGCACCCACACACACACATGCAAATAATATAACACATACCCAACAAGGGGGATATGATTCCACAAGAAAGGAGGGTAAAAGGGCTAAGTCTTTTACTATATTTTATTTACCCATTTTGGTTTTAATTGAGAAAAGTGGTTACATGAGCTTCTTGGGAAGTCCACATTTTTCTTGATTTCCAAACGACTATTTAAACCCCTCTTTGGGACATTTAGGGGTTCACTCATTCACTTTTATACTTTTTCCTTGGGGGTTCTTTTCCATTTAATATTACACTCTTTCCTTGGGATTCTTCTTCATTTACTCTTGCTAATTCATATGCTCTTGGTATGATCATGGAAATGAATGGTTGGAGGTACAGATCGATTGATATATGGTTGTGATGAATTATTAAGCATTCCAGGAGGGGATGAATGCTTGTGTGCATGATATTGATGTTAGTTCTCAAGAACTACCACAACTAACAATCCTTGGAGTTTCCAACATCGATATTTCCTTACTAATAGCACTAGAGCCCTATAGAGAAATGGAATATCTTGAGGGACAACATGGCAGAGAAGGGGGTTTATTTCTTTGGGTTGTGCGGGATGAATGGGAAAGAGAGATGGAAATTAGGATTGTTGTGTGGTTGGGAAAACCTGAGAGCTAATTAGCCAATTGCTGTGTGTTTTAGATATGGCCTAGGACTCATCCTTGTGGATTCATAGATATGGCTTGAGGGTGACCAATTGTTGAGAATCAGGACAACAATGTCTATGGTTGGGATGAAGGTCCTTGGTCTATAGCCAATTGGCGATGGTTTAATTAAAGATAAGTTATCTTTGTGTTTTTTGAATAAATTATATTTTGTTGTGTATATTTATCTCTGAGATGTATTTTTTTGTGCATGCTTGCTAGTTGTTGTTGTGCATGGCACTTCGTTCATTCCTTGGATGGTTTAGAATGAATCTTTATTACTACTTGTGTGGTTATCGCATTCTTTCATGCTTAATTTCGAATTAATTGTTATTATAATTCAAAATCAGATTTTAAGTGTCTTTTTGAAGTAGCGTGGCCAACATATGGTGGTTGGGTACATTACATCATCCTGACATGTTGATAAAAACTTTCCCAACAATCCATGAGACTCTCAACAAGCCTCTCATCAACATCCTCATCATCCTCTCGAAGGAATGATCCCTACTCAGGTTCACAGAATTGAACTTCTTCTTTTGTCACTGACCTCTTTCTAAACTCAGCTCCTCTGAGTTTCTCTTCCTCCATCCAAACACTCAATATGTTCCTTCTCTTATTATTTTTCTCTATCCCAAGGAAAACATTAATTTTTTGCATCAATTTCTTCATAAACAAATGCACAATAGGCCACTTGACTTTTGTCCTCACATTCCAACCTCATCTCTGGTCTTCTTTCATTGCTTTCCTGTAACAACTCCATAATTATATTGAGTCTTTCCTTTAACTCAACAAGTTCCCTGTCAAATTCCTCTTGAATTAACTACTTTCTTCCAACTTCTTTGGAATTATCCTTTCTCTGGTTGTGGCTTCTTCCTAAACCTTTTACATGACTATCAATAGTTATCTTCATATTATCATTTTGTGAGCTTCTCCTTTCCCATTGTGAGCTGCATCAATCCTTTCCTTTGTAGCAAGTCTCCTCACCTACTACCTAATACCTTATCAATCTTATGTTGAACTTGAGATTTTGGTATTACTCATTCTCTCCTCTAACCTTTTGAGTGTCATATTCTCTTCTCTAGCTATGCATCTACACACACTCTTCTAATAACTTTTATTGTTATACTTACTTCCATTCCTCAGTTGGAATTGGTTTACATCATCTCTTGTTGCAAGGTTGTTCCTGCCAAAATCTTCTTCACTTGAGGGATTCACTTACTCCCTCTTCCTTTTCCATAAATTCTTTGGTTGTAATGGATGATACCATTCCGTTCTCATTATGATGCTACCTACAAACATAAATATGTTTTTACCAGAGTAAATTAGAGAAACATTAGACCAATACCTGCAAGATATATTCCAAGAAATTTTCTTCCAAACATCTTCTCCTAATTCTTCTTCCTGGTTGGAATGGCTTCAATTCTATAATCTCAAAGTTCTCTGATTGAAATTTGTTTCCTAGCTCTATATATCCTACAGAACTCCAAAGAGAATTACTATGCTCTGATACCACTTGATGAAGGAAAGTGACACAATATTTTATCCTTATCTGATACCACTTGATGATGACCACCTAGTCTAAAACCCACATATGCATAATATGGATAACTCTTCTATAACTTCACCACTAGTTCTACTCTATAACTCTTCAATCGGGCCTAAAATACCCTTTAAAAAAGTTTTGAATTCTTTGTTGCACACCATTCCATTATTCAAATAGGTGATCGGAGTGCTTACCTTCAACACCTTTTGATTTGGCACTAAACTCCATTATCCAACTCCTTCATCAGTGGTGCTTGTTCCTTTATCACATATGACCTCGAACTATGACCTTGGGCCTAACCCGAAGGTGATTTACTTGTTCCTAGAGCAGTATTTCTATTTAGTCTTGCGGGGGATCTCCATAAAACATTGTGCCAAACCTCGAGTGCTAAGGCATCGTCGGACTCAAGTAATGTGAGTCACTCTGAGAATTTCAGATATGATGGAAATAGACTCCAACAACACAAGATCCACTCCACCTTTTGGACTTCTCTTATCGAAATTTTTGTAGTATCACTCTGATGGATCCAACTCTGATAGTTCAGATATGATGAAATGGACCACTGTTCTGATTGGATGGATTTGATTCAATCTTCATTTGATTTGACGTTCGGATCGGGGTCTCAAACTCTCTCTTGTAGGACTCCAAATTGAGCTACAACACTCTGAATAGTTCAAATCCGATGAACACAACTCCTACTCCAAAAATTCTAAGTCGTTAATCTAATCAAATGTTTTATCTTCACCATTGATCTCCATCACTCTCTTTTCAAATGTATGTCATTGATATTCTCTCCTCCGACCAATACTCAACCATTGATCGGACCCTTGATTGTTGAGGTATTTTTCCATCTATGTTTCCCAAATATCTAAACTATGATATTCACCAGACTACAGCCCCCTCGGAGTATCAAACTCCAATAGCAGAATCGAGTCCCACTGTCGATCTACTTTCCTCTGAATATATCTGCACCATTCTTCAAAATATATCTTTCACTAATCGTTTCTATGTTCTGTAACTTCGATAGAATAATAATATCTTCCTTCGATATAGGTCAATCAAGGATCACGATTTTTTATGGGTTTCAAGTCTGTTGTGACCCTAGAAACCTTGATTTATCCTTTGTGCCGAATTGACTGCTCCTTGATTCAATTCTCCACAATTCTTCCATGAAGTTCATAGGAAATTCATCCTCCTCTCAATCTCATTCAAAAAAATCATTTCCTTCAGCTCAAACTTTCATTTAGTAGAGATTGCATTCAACATCTCTCATCCCTACATGCCCAATCTCAACCTAACACATACAAGTAATATATATATATATATATATATATATATATATATATATATATATATATATATGGATCCAAACAACGATAGGAGGAATAAACATATATGACATAAAGCATGTAACAAAGTGTTATTTTTGTTGATCAATTACACATTCATTGTACATAAATTTACACAAGTTATTTCCTACCTTCCTCAACCTTATTTACATTTAATTGGCCTTTGTTTGGCCTTTTGGCCACACTTGGCCTTTTCCATTCACTCATATCTTCTTCTTCTCTATGTCTAACTTGGGCCTGTCTCTTATCAATACCCGTAGGATTGCATAGTTAAAGAATGTATATGAATTGTAAATCAGTTTCAAATCCTAATCACACTCCTTGAAATTCGCAACCTATTTCTAAAATCTCTCA
>ML877285.1:0-11382 GCA_009831015.1 Picea engelmannii | reverse complement strand
AAGGATAGAAAAATTCTACCACCAGTATAATTTAGACCTAGACTTTAATTTTCGCGATAGGCAACCATTTATTAGGGAAATTGTTTTAAAAAATTCTTATCACGTTATTCGTCCTAAGGCCATGTAGGTTCATTCATTTATCATTAACAACACGATGTGCCCTTCAGGACGCACTAGGTGCTCCAAGGGTGTTGCACGCCTCATCTGTTTCCCTTGCGCGACGTGCCCTTCAGGACGCACTACGTGCTCCAAGGGTGTCACTCGCGTCTTTACATTTTTCTTGCGCAACGTGCCCTTCAGGACGCACCACGTGCTCCAAGGGTGCCACTCGCCTCTTGACTGACTTGGTAGACATAAAAAACCTCTCGAGTCAATACTCTGCCAGGTGAACTTGTGGGAGACTAAGGGCCTCTAATGAATAAGGCCCTCGCCTTATTGCGCGCCCCTTAGAATCATCGTGAGCGACTATCACGGTCTTCCCTCACGACATTGTGGGTCCTCTCGAACTAGGTAAATGTTAACTTACAATTTGAGCCATGATGAGAGTGCTAGTAGGCTGTGGCAGGGTTGTTGTCAACACCTCTCCCTCAACATCTTTGGTAGTCATGCGTGACCCCTCTACTCCACATGTGAGTCTGGTCGGCAAGCTATCGTCATCCTGCATCATCAACGAATCATGTCAACAATATATCCATAATCATATCATCTAATCAGATGCACTAATATCACATATAAAACCATCAAACCCCAATGGTTCACTCCCCGACTCGGTCCAGAGTCAAAGGGGTTGCATCGATGCCTCTGCATCCTCGAGGTCCAAAATCATGCACACTCAGTAAAATCGAATCAATAGCACATGTCTATGTCAATACAGTAAATTAACATGTCATCAACCCATAATGCCTCATGATCAAATTCAATGTTTTAATAGCATAATAATCTGGATCACTTGCGAGCAAGTGTCCTCAAAGAATAAGTTCGCTCAGTGCGCAAGAGCAGGATGTTACATACACCCCCTCTTGTTCTAAACTTCGTCCGGAAGTTTCACAGTATAAGTGTCAAAATAATGTGTATCACAGTATCATAAGTCTATCTATCAAACAAAAATGGAAACTGTTGATGCATATCATATGCATCCTCCCAGGTCGTCGAGTGCGGACTATATTTGTCCCACTGGACCTTGACCTGATCTACTGTTCGACACCGTAGCTATTGAATGTGATGATCTAGGATGCAGATCGACTCAGCCGTGAGCACCCCCTCATCCGACACCCGCCAGGTGCTCAAGTCAAAACATGTGTAGGATCACTAATCAAAATGTCTCAAATAGAGACGTGAAATACATCGTGCAAAACGCCTCAAGAATCAGGCCAGGCTAGTCAATAGGCCACGAGCCTCTCCTTTCCACAATCTCATAGGTTACCACGAACCTAGGAGATAGTTTATCCCCTTTTTCAAACTGGATCGAAATCTTATGCGGTTTCAGCCGCAAGAATACTCGATCACCACATCGTAACTATGGCCGACACGGTGTGCATCGGCATAACTCTTCTGCTGATCCTGCGCTTATTTAATCATTTGTCATATTGTTTGCATTTTCTCCTCCATTTCTTGGATCGCTTCTGGTCCCACCAGGACCCTATCCTCAAGCCGATCCCAACTCAAAGGCGTCCAACACGGTCGCCCGTAACGAAACTCGAAAGGTGCCATCTTAATGGTGCCTTGGTAACTGTTGTTATAAGCGAATTCCACCAGTGGCAAGAATTATTCCCAATGCTTTTGTTGGTCCATCACATACATGCACAACATGTCCTCCAAGGTCTAGTTCGTTCATTCGGTCTGCCCGTCAGTCTCCGGGTGATACATTGTACTGAAGTTAAGTTGGGTTCCCAACACCTCTTGGAAACTCATCCAAAATCATCTAGTAAACACCGATCCTCGATCGGATATAATCCTCTTAGGCACGCCATGCGGCCTCACAATCTCACTGATGAAAAATCTATCTATGTGAGGTGTCTGATACGTTGTACGCATAGGAATAAAGTGAGCACTATTTGTCAGAGTGTCTACTACTACGAAAATCGAGTCGTGTCTCCTTGTCGTCAAAGGCAATCCAACAATAAAATCCATAGAAATAACCTCCCATTTCGATTATGGAATAACGTGTGGTTGTAGTAATCCTGTTGGATGTCTATGTTCAGCCTTTACCTGCTGACATTCTAGACATCTGGCCACATAGTTTACTATGTCTACCTTCATTCCCTTCCAGAAGAATAAGGGTTTAAGGTTTCCCTTTATCTTTGTGACTCCCGGGTGAGCCATGTAAACTGCTCTATGAGCCTCACTTAGGATCAAGCTCCTCAACTTGTCGTTCGGTGGTACGTAAATTCAATTTTTAAACCTTAATAAACCATCGTCATCAAACGAAAATCCTTCAAATCTTGGTACCATCATTGTGTTTTGTCCGATAAAACCCTCGACCTCTTTGTACCAGTCATCGTCACGTTGTAAAGTTAGAATCTTTTCACGTAGATTCGTCTGAAGAGGCAACACCGAAAAGATGCATGGTCTTCGACTCAATGCATCTGCAACTTGGTTTACTGTTCCTTTTATGTAAGTAATCTCGAAGTCGTACTCGCTAAGCAATTCCGACCAACGTCGTTGTCGCACATTCAGGTCGCCTTACGTAAAGATGTGTTGTAGCCCCCAGTGGTTAGTCTTTAGTTCAAATTTTCGTCCAACAAGGTAGTGTCTCCAAACCTTCAAGGCATATACGATGGCTAACAACTCCAAATCGTGCGTCGCGTAGTTCTCCTCATGCCTTCTCAGTTTCCTCAAGATGTAAGCGATCGCTCGTCTATCTTGCATCAAGAATCTGCCTAAGCCTTCCTTGGATGCGTCAGTGCATACCAAGAAGTATGCGTCCATATCAGGGATCTTTAGTATCGGTGTTGTTTTCAATAACTCCTTGAGCCTCCGAAATGCTACTGCGCATTTCTCGGTCCAAACAAACTTCTTGTTCTTCTTCTGCAATTCCGTGATCGGATTTGCTATCTTCGAAAATCCCTTGACGAACCGTCGATAATATCTTGTTAAACCCATGAAGCTACGTACTTCCGGGATGTTCGTCAACACAGGCCATTCCATAATAGCCTCGACCTTCACTGGATCCATGACGATACCTTTGCCGGAGATGACATGCCATAAGTAGTGAATCTTCGATTGATAAAAAGAGCATTTGGACAACTTCCCATACAATTTGTGCTCTGGCAGGCACTGTAGTACTAAGCGCAAGTGTTCGTCATGCTCCTCCGTCGTCCGAGAGTAAATAAAAATATCGTCAATGAATACTTGAACAAACTTGTCCAAGTACTCGTGGAACACCCCATTCATCAAACTCATAAAAACCCTTGGGGCCTTTGTCAGTTCAAACGGTAAAACAATAAAATTGTAATGTCCAAACCTCATCTTAAAGGCGGTCTTAGGGACGTCATCCTCCTTGATCCATACCTGGTGATACCCTGATCGCAAATCGATTTTTTAGAACACTGTCGCACCCTTCAATTGATCGAACAGATCATCAATCCTTGACAACATATATTGATTCTTGATCGTTGCCTTGTTCAATTGACGATAGTCAATGCAGAGCCTCCACGACCCATCCTTCTTTCATATGAAAATAACAGGCGCACCCCACAGTGACACACTTGGACGTATCAGTCCCAGGTCCAACAATTCTTTTAGTTGCATTCTCAACTCCTGTAACTCCAGGGTTGACATCCGTTAAGGCATTCTAGCTATCGATTCAGTCCCTGGTTTTAGGTCTATAATAAACTCCAATTCCCTTTCCGGCGACATCCCAGGTAACTCCTCTGGGAAGATGTCCGCAAACTCTCTCACCATAGGAAGGTGTTCTATACCTTCTGCTACTCCCTTCTCCGTTAACGTAAGGATCACATAAATCTTACATCCCTTGCGCATGCTCTTCCGTAGTTGCAAGGAAGAGATGAACCTCAGGGAAACTCCTTGGTTCCATCCTACAATCATGCGTATTTGTCCCTCATCATCGACCAAGCTCAATCGTTTCGTCTTACAGTTGAGTATCACCTCATGCGATTCCAACCAGTCCATATCAATCACAAGATCATAAGATCCTAATATCGTGACGTACAGGTTGGCCCTGGTGAAAAACTCTCCCAAGTTAAGGGTACAGCCTATAACCCTTCCTCCAACCTTATGTTTAGCTCCCGAAGCCCTCTCTACGAAGATAAAATCATCTTGTTTGACTGACTTTACCTTAATCCTTTTTAGCATTGCACCAGAAATGAAACTCTCGGTAGCCCTGGGATATATCAAAATACTAAGGGTCTGGTCAACGACGGTACCTGATGTCTCGAGCACAATTGACTGGTGCTCTTCTTGGCGGTTATTCACCGCTGCATGAATCCGATGGGCCTTGCCCAAACTCCCATGGCAATGGGTCTGGCTGATCCAGATGCGCCGACCCTTTCCTCTAGGCAGGAATGCTAGTAATGTGGCACCCCACAATTCAACACACTTTCTTCGGTCCAGTAATCCTGGTACCCGAAGTAAAAACCGAATTCTAACAATAAGGCCAAACTCAAACTTCTTGACCTTAAGTTTCTGGGTAACTTGGTGCGGAGCATACCGAAGCAGCTCCAAAATGGGCCTCGTACTCGAGCATCGTGCGGCTACCTCGTCACAAGGCGTCGAAATCGTTGATTCGATGCTCAACGAATTCCTTAGAAAGATACCTTTCCTGGAACCGTCCCTCGAACAGTTCCCATGACACACCATCAACGACCACGTTCAAAAGTGGCAAGAGCGTCTTCTGCCATAAAAGAGCGCTCCCCTTCAGTCGAAAGACCACCATGCGGACCTTCATGCTGGAGGTCATAATCGCAAAGCATGAAGCACAATGCCTTTCTCTACAATCGTGCCTTGATGGCACAACCGTCTGCGACACTCATGGGCTCAAGAACTCAACTCTCTCGAGTTCTCGATGGATGATAACGGTACTATCTAGTGCGCGTTGTGGACCCTCAGGGGTACAGGTGCCCTGACCTCATCTTAGTACCGATGAGGAATCAAGGCCCTTTGTCAATACCTGGAAGGGCCTTGTCAGACCATCATCATCCCTTACAACAAGCGAATCCAGCCCAAGGACTTGTTCCTCCCCTTGGGGGTTCGACTCCGAGGGTGCAGGAACTTCTGGAGGCATCACACCTCTTTCCATGACACCATGTTGCGAACCTCTGAGGCGTCCTCTAAATGAGATCACCACAAGGACACGTTAAGGTTTTTAATTAATGCAAGGGTTTACTGCAGTGGAAAGCCTGGTGATCCATAGTCGCAGGGTTGAACCCGACTCTGATACCATATGCAACGACTCCTTCATTACGACTACAAGCGAAGCAGAAGTGCAATTTTTTTTTGTTTTTTTGTTTTTAGGCAAGAAGGCGATGACGACAACAGTTAACCACACCACTGACGACGAACTCAAGCACACATTCCAGGCAACAGGCAGCTAAGACTCCACACACATGCACAAGGGCAACTGGGAAAAACATGCATAAAACAACAAGGAGAAACGACTACCCGCCCGACACAACAGGACCACACCTACAAGCTAAGGGACAATATACCCCTCCCGACACAACGACCTTGACGAACAAGACTAGAACCTCAAGGCGCGTGAACCAAACGCCTGAAGGCGTTCAACCCGTCCGCAAAAAAAAACTTACAATGCTCGACAAAACTCACACGGAAGGCACTGACTCCGGCCAAGTTATCATTCGTCGCTCTCCAAATAGGGTGCGCCATGATCCCCTCATCAGGAATCATGTCGTCCTCAGGTGATAGATGTGTCAATAACCTTGGCGCAACACATCCTATTTGGACCAAGGACTCTAGAAAACTCTGATGCACTAGGAGCCGAATACTGATAGGGAGACTATACCCACACCCCACACAAAATTTCGACGAGACACAAGAGGACGACTACTAGGAAGTCACGGCTTCATCAACCACCCGACCCATTCATCAAGTCTAAACTAGTCAACAGTTACAAATTGTTTTTGACATTGAGTATCCATCGAAATTTAGCAAGTCTAAATTATAATTTAGTCTTTAACTTATCAACTGATTAACAATTAATACAATCCAATTGGCCATTCTACTTTTCTCCATATTCATTACTTTCAGTCTAAATAACATCACCTTCAAATCAATCGACAATTCTACAATACAATCAAGCATTAATTTCAATCGAAATAACCTCAATTACGAATTAGTTCGACAATGCTGCATTATGATTTAATCATTAACTACAATTTAATTTAGCAAGATTAATCTATACTTTGGTCAGTGCTTCTAAACTCATTTAACCATTAATCACCATCTAAAAGGGTAATTCTAAGTAATCCCTGAAATTACCATCTAACTATCAAATGACAATATATAACTACATTAGCCACATCAATGTAAAATGCTATAATATCACACTTGTAATCAATTGAATTGCACATGTCGTCTATCTAAGATAACCGTACCAAAAATAACTAGTTGTCTATAACATTAAGAAGGGAACTAATGACTATTAACATCGCTGTAGCAATTGTCATCGCTGTGGCAATTAATATTAAGAAGGAAATCAATGTCCTTTGACATTGTTGTAGAAATTAGCCTGGCAATTAACATGACCAGTAACCTCGCTGTAAAAATTAATGTTTGGCAGTGAGAATGATGGGTAAACACTCAATTTGAAGGAGAATAATAATAAAAAAAAACAATACAAACTACAAAAGGATCAACTCGTGGTCATTCAACAGCCAAAACACAGTCAACATTTACGACAATTTTGTGTCCATTCAATGACAAAGCTCAGTCAATCTTTTAAGGGAAAAACGTGTCCAATCAACAGCAACCGTAGTCCATCATTTAGGGGAAAAACACAGTCACATTAACATGGAAAAATCATGGTCATTTACAACAAATTCAGTCACAATTTCAAAGGGAAAAATCGTGGTCAATTAAGGCAACAACACAGTCATCATTTAAAAAGAAAATCGTTGTGCCAGAACGCACCAGAAAGAAACCACATTTTTTTCTGTCATTAAATAATAATCAATTCGTTGTACCAACACACCAAAAAAACGTAGTATACCTTTGATGGAAAATCGTGGGCACTTAACAACAACTCAGTCAATAGTTTTAACAACAAATTCGTGGCGTTTTCAACAAATTCAGTCATTCGTTTTAATATCAAATCCGTGGGTGTTTACAACAAATTGATATACATTTTAAATGGAAAATCCTGACTTCCCTTTTTCATTGCCCGAATGCCAAATGCAACACATACAAAAATGACCAAATTCCCTTCCCTTACCAGGATACCAATTATAAAAACGCAGACAGGGGAAATGATTTCATTTTTCCATTGCCAGGATACAAATATAATGCAGACACGAATAACACAAAAATGTTTTTCCATTTCCAGGATACCAGATATAAAAATGCAAACAAGGAATCAAATCGTTTTTCCATTGCCAGAATACCAATACAACGCAGACAAGAATAACAAATAAAAACATGTTTCCATTCCAGGAGACCAATACAGAAATGCATACATGAAATCAATTCGTTTTTCCATTGCCAGAATACCAAATATAAAAATGCAGACAGGGAATCAAATTGTTTTTCCATTGCCAGAATACGAATACAACGCAAACAGGATAACAAATAAAAACGTTTTTCCATTCCAGGATACCAATACAAAAATGAATAAATGAGATAAATTCGTTTTTCCATTCCCAGAATACAAAATATAAAAATGCAGACAATAGTAAGAGAAACACAAGGATCTAATGGGAAAATTCATTGAAATGATCGAAGGGATTCTATCAGTCAAGGCGCAAAGGGAAAAAACAACAAAGACGCAAGATAATCCATATGCAGAGGTCTTTGGTAGATGGTGCAAGTCAAACAATCAACCAAGGAAAATAACGGAGGTAGACGACTAACAGGAACGTCCTTCGCTCATCATCCACACGCAAAAAAGCAGGGCATTGAGATCCATAGCTCTATTAATGTCGAAGCGACGATCGTAGATCAGGCTCCTGGTCAACTGCTCAGGAAATGACTGATGAGCTAGGGACGAAAGGAAAAAACAACCACAATCTTCACAAATCAATACACCACAGGGCGGTCAAGACATGTCGGGAATCGAAGGCCATGGGAGTCAATCAATCATCGAGATATAGGATATGGAAAAATTTATTCATCAACTAGAATGCTAAGACAATCAATTTACTTACCCATTTAAACATGTAGATCCAAAGCATAAATCCTACTACAATCTACCATGCAAAAATAAAGAAAGTGTATCATTGTCTGATCGCCCGCTCTGAGTTGATGTCCGGCGCGCTTCGTGCAACTCCCGCTTGCCGACCGATGAGACTTCACCGGTACCTCCCAGCCAACGCTAGGGGTACTCTTCTTCCCCCTTAGCCCCCCCGAGCCGCAAAGGGGCCACGCACACTATCCAGAGATTCAACTAGCTCCCAGCTCGCCTCGCAAGGCCGAGCTACCACTCCTCACCGAGCTGGGTATCCTAACTCCCACAAGCTAAGTCAGTCAAGTATGAATTTCTGCAGCAGAACGTTACGCATAACAGAAGAGATCTTTCCACCTTCTCCTCCCTCAATTATATAGAGTTTCGAACTCCTTTACCTTCCCAAAATCCCATTTAAATTAATGTTTAATAAATTAATTCCTAAAAATCCTCTCCATACAAGTGTCACACATCCCCTTCATTCCTCCATAAATTAATTTCTTTAATTAATTAATTACCCTTATTTCCCTCACCCACCTAGAGTCACTCCTAGAATCGCTCCTAGGTGTCCCCAAATTCCCTTACAAGTTTTAATGACTTTTCCCATTATTAATTTGTTAGTTCAGTCTAAATTAGAAAGTTCTTAAATGCTAGATACCTTATTAAGTTTGACTTTCTACTTTTTCTTGTGTGTTTCCCTTTTCTTTTTATGATTCCCTCTTTTCCTAGTTTCCTAATTATTTTAGATTTCTCTTTTTTCCCCTTTTCATTTAGAATTTGGCAGGTGTAGAAAACAACTTTTTCCCTTTTCCCTTTTTAATTAATAAAATTTAAATTATCATAATATAATAAAACAATTATTTCCCCTTTTTTTAATTTTTATCCCAACAGATTTTTATGAATCAATTAAATTGCTTACTCCCTTCTTGTTACAAGATTAATGAAGATTATCATCATTATTTATTTTATTTTTATTTTCATATATATATATATATATATATATATATATATATATAAGGATAGAAAGATTATACCACCAGTATAATTTAGACCTAGATTTTAATTTTCGCGTTGGGCGACCATTTATTAGGGGAATTGTTTTAAAAATTTCTTATCACTTTATTCATCCCAAGGCCATCTAGGTTCATTCATTCATTTATCATTAACAACGTGACGTGCCCTTCAGGATGCACTAGGTGCTCCAAGGGTGCCACTCGCCTCATTTGTTTCCCTTGTGCGACGTTCCCTTCAGGACGCACTACGTGCTCCAAGGGTGCCACTCACCTCTTTCCATTTTTCTTGTGCGACATGCCCTTCAGGACACACCACGTGCTCCAAGGGTGTCACTCGCCTCTTGACTGACTTGGTAGACATCAAAAACCCATGGAGTCAATACTCTGCCAGGTGAACTTGTGGGAGACTAAGGGCTTCTAAGGAATAAGGCCCCCGCCTTATTGCGCGCCCCTTAGAATCATCGTGAGCGACTGTTGCAGTCTACCGTCACGACATCGCGGGTCCTCTCGAACTAGGTAAACGTTAACCTACAGTTCGAGCCACGATGAGAGTGCTAATAAGTTGTGGTAGGGTTGTTGTCCACACCTCTCCCTCAACATCTCTAGTAGTCGTGCGTGACCCCTCTACTCCACATGTGAGTCTGGTTGGAAAGCTATCGTCAGCCTGCATCATCAACGAATCATGTCAGCAATATATCCATAATCATATCATCGAATCAGATGCACTAATATCACATATAAAACCATCAAACCCCAATGGTTCACTCCCCGACTCGATCCAGAGTCAAAGGGGTTTCATCGATGCCTCTGCATTCTCAAGGTACAAAATCCTGCGCACTCAGTAAAACCGAATCAATAGCACCTGTCTATGTCAATGCAGTAAAATAACATGTCATCAACCCATAACGCCTCATAATCAAAATCAATATTTTAATAGCATAATAATCTGGATCACTTGCTGCAAGTGTCCTCAAAGAATAAGTTTGTTCAGTGCGCAAGAGCGGGATGTTACAAACTCATTAGCCATGTTTAGGTTTGATGCAATTCTCATTGTATGAGCAATGTGGCATACAAATATATGCATTTGCAATGTCTTCTTCAACTCATTAGCCATGTTTAGGTTTGATGCAATTTTCATTGTGCGAGCAATGTGTAGGTTTGATGCAATTCTCATTGTACCTCTAAAAAATTGAACAGAGTTCAATTACATAGTTTGGAAAAATAATTAGTAATATATATTTTTTAAGATAGTTTGTAGTTTCTCCATGTTTTCAAACACATACAATCTTTGCTTACATTCTATCACATCTTAGTTTTCTTAATGTATCCCTCCTTGACATTGATTTGGAAATTATCCTTTCCAACTTCCTCAAATGACAACATTTTTACCATTACTCACTCTTTAAATGACAACATTTTTACCATTACTCACTCTTTACTTGTTCTCATCTTCATCTACATTATAATTTCTTTCCATCTACACTATAAGTGTGCTAGATTCTCCTTTCAACATCATACATGTTTGAACTTGTGAAGTTACATGGGAAACATATCATATAGTTTGAATCATGTGTATATATTTTTCATATAATATGGTTCATGATAGTTATGAATAGTTTTACATCTTTAAAAAAAAAAGGATTTTCTTCTTATCATCATCACAGACAATTCTTATGGAAAATCTACAACAAAATTCTCCAAAATGCTTAATTACAAGTTATTTATCTTGGTTCTTCTTCATGACTATTCCATCAATTTCACTATCATTTTCAATTTGCAACTAAGACTAGGCATACCTTCAATTGTCATGATCAATGTTTCACATTTGATACTTACTCTTAAACGATTCTGGAGTCTTCAAATGACATGATTCATCTGTTAATGTTTTATGCCATTATTATAGTTCTTTGCATTTCATAAGATAAGAGCATAATAAGAACAAGATCACTGAGAAATACACATCCACAAGAGACACAACATTTATCCTGGGAAACCCTCTAGGGGAAGAAAACCCAG
>ML877284.1:3031-17932 GCA_009831015.1 Picea engelmannii | reverse complement strand
TCTTAGGGATACTATGAATGAGTTTGATTGATGTTAAACCAATAATCTTTATTAAAGAGAAACATATTTTAGTTATGCCTTTGAAACTTATCATGTGAATGATTGTGAACTTCCATATAATAGACTAGTCTTAGCTCTAATATGGTAATATTAATATTAATATCAAAATTGATGCCCAAAATAATTTTATTTTTTTTCTAAATAAATTTTGGTCGTCGCATATCCAACGACAACTTTTATTGATGTGACGGTTTTTCTATATAAACAACGCAAAGTTGTCGTTGCCTATGTGACGACAATTTCTATTGATACAATGGTTTTTCTATATAAACAATGGAAAGTTGTCGTCGAATAGGCGATGACAACTTCTATTGATGTGTCAATTTAGCTACATAAACAACAAAAAGTTGTTGTCGAATAGGCGATGACAACTTCTATTGATGCGTTGATTTAGCTACATAAACAACAAAAATTTGTCATCGAATAGGCGACGAAAAATTCTATTGATGCAACGGTTTAGCTATATAAACAACGAAAATTTGATGTTTCATATGCAATGCCAACTTCTATTGATGTGTTTCTTTTGCTATAAAAGTTGTTGTTGCAATTTAGATGAAAAGTTGGTTTCACATTGTTTTCCTATATTGTCTATTTTGCGACGTTTGATCAAGTTCGTTGAAAATGCCACATCACATAAATCGACGTTTCAGAGACTCCAGATTCATCGCCATATCAATGACATAACGTTGAAAAAGTCGTCACAAAATGGCCCAAATATGCTAGTGCACTTACCCCCTTGGCGATCAACGACCAGGATCTACTCTTCGGCTCTTCAGGCTTTGGGAATTTCAACTCTTGCACATTCGTTCCTCCCGAAGTGATTTCACCCAAAATACACGATCTCTTGATGTATGTCTCCCCCTTGATATGAAGGCCTCTATCCACTTCGGCTCTTCAGGCTTCGGGAGTTTCAACTCCTGCACACTCATTCCTCCTGGAGTGCTTTCACCCAAAATACACAATCTCTTGATGCATGTCTCCCCCTTGATGATAGCCTCTACCCGCTTCAGCTCTTCCATCTTTGGGAGTTTCAACTCCTACTCACTCGTTCCTCCCGGATTTCTTTCACCCAAAGACTCATATTTGTTGACATGTGTCTCCTCATGATCAACGGCTTGGATCTATTTCGGCCTTCGGCTCTTCGGCAATCTCACTTTCTCCTCAACCATAAAATTCTGAAGTGCTTTTTCTCCAGAGTTATGGATCTTATGCCACCTGTCATCCTTGAGGATGGATGGTCCCTATTCACTTTGATACTTTGGGACTTCGGCAAGTCCACTCTCATGTGCACACAAAAGGTTAAGGCTTGTGCACTTTAACTGGATCAGACGATTGTCGATCCTCTGTGCTCAGATCCTACGACTGATATATATTTCTTCACCTTATGCATTCCTCCTTTTTTCTAGACCCTGATCTGACAGTTCAGATCTCTTTCTGCAACTAATCTGATGGTTGTTTTCACTCCTCCTCCTGAGATTCTTTGTTCTCCCGGACTTGGGAAAATTTATAAATGTTCAAAGGTTTTGGTCTTTGAGCTTGCTCCTGTGAAACCGGTTGAAAGAGTCTTGTCTTCTCTTTTCCTCCTGAGCTTTGGTAATGGATATTTTCCTCAACTCAGGTTCACACTTGTGCTCTGCGTGCAAATTCGCACTACTCATCCTGAGCTTCTGAATATTGGAATAAGTTCACTTCTGCTCTCATTGCTTACACTGTCTCTCTTGAAATTTAAACCAACCTGGGACTCTAAAGGGTCTCGGCCCTTTTGCTTCCTTCAAATGACCTTTCTAGTGCGCTCTTGGCAACTCAATACCCTCCTAAGATTTTGAACTTGAACAATTTCACCACTATGCACTCCTTGTGCTTGACTAAGCCTTCAGATGGCTTTAGACTTTCAACACTTCATCTAAGCATTGGTCTGGTGCACTCCTTACAAATATCTACCTTCTGAACCTGAACTCTTTCAGGTTCAATAATGCACTCCTTGTATTCTCTCAATGCAAACTAGCAGAGCTTTCCTACATAGTATTCAGTGACTCTATGAGTATCTTTCTCTGATACTCTTCCCCTTGAACTCGACAGAGAATTCTCTTTATGCACACTTGCACTTGCTCGATGCCCGCCTAGAAGATCTCTACAGAGTTATCAGTGACTTTGTCTCTCTATGCTCCCTCTGCACAGTTTCTCCTCTAAGGTATTTAGAAACCTAGAGGCTTCCCCTAGAGTTATTGTCACATTGGTGTGCCCTCCTGGCACATTCTTTTCTAACTTCACAGAGTTCCAATGCGCACTCCTTGCGCTAGCTACAGAGCTTCCAATGTTCTGTTGTGCACTCGTTGCACAGCCTAAAGAACCCAGAATGATAGTTCTAACTCAAAAAAGATAGAGGAATCTATCTTCCTAATGCAGATGAAATCTATCATACATATACAACATACATTCATGAAACACATAAACACATAAACAATCATATGCAGGAAAAGTTGTTGTCTTTTTCATTAACATGAAAATATGATTACAATATGTGCAGGTTGGACTACAACAAAGTCTCATCTCTCTCAATCTCTCTCAAAGAACTACTCTATCTCCTATTTCCTCCTCTGAGGATTTATAACTAACTTGGAGCTACCTCCTATTCAGTAACAATACTCCTCCAGTAGCCTCATTCGGGCATACAATGCATCTACACATACCAGAGGTCCTCTAGGGTTCCCTCTGACTACCTCTCCTATAAAAGTAACAGATAACAACTACTCAAGCTCTGTTACATTAAAGTCTGAGAGTGAAACTCCTAGATCTCTCGCAATCATTCAGTTTCCGAGCGTTTCTCTCTTCTTCAATCATCCGTTCAAAACGGATCTACCAGAAAATGTCAGCTTTTAGATTCCAAATAATTAAAAAGGCACACTATGGCACTGAGTTGTCCCTCCACGTGGGATTTGTTGATGATGATACTACATCATAATCCACTAGTGGGAAAATCATGAGCTCCTACTCATGGCTCCCTCTGCTATGTTTTTGAGATCCTCCAGGGTCCCAAACCTGAAATTGGAGCTGTCCACTTGCTCCACTTCCTTCTTGCCTCTGTTTCTCCTACAGGTCCTCTTCTATTCAACCTCTCCCTGTTGACATCTTCTTGTGCTGACCTCAACATCAACCTCCTTATCTCCTCTATCACCTCTTCCATCTCCTCTGATGGTTGTCTCTTCTTATGCAGTCTTCTTTGTTTCCCTTCTTCCTTGTCAATGGGTAGATCATCATGATCCCCAATATTGTTTTATTCTCCTATGGCATTAGGTTTCCACCCTGTTGTAGACTCCAGTTCTCCAGTCTCATTACTGAGTTGCTGCTCAGATTCCTCCTCTAACAAATCGACTTTTGTCATCTCCTCCTGTGTTCGTTCAACTCCAACTTCCTCCAGTTGTTGCACAGGTTGGTATGCACCTCCACCTGTTTCCAACTTGATCTGTTGAATATGCCTACTCTTCATATTTATCCTTCTCTCCTGGGACTCCAATTCCTCATACAACTAAAAAAAATCTATGATGTCTTCTTCCTCTTTTGTTGCAGGGTCCAGTGCAGTAGTCATCTCATGTTCAGCTCTCGGGCTGAAAGTTTTGAGAAATTTTGTTGAATTCTCTTCTCCTGCAATCTGCATGACTGTCTCCCTATGCATGACTACATCATGGCAGTCCTTTTATGGTTCTGGATTGTCCAACCAATCGTCCAACATATTCATCTATTTCTTCCATTGAGGGAGCAATTCATCTGAATTATCCTCTTTTTCTGTTGGGGAAGACATCAGTGTCTTCTCCTTCTCCTCCTCTTTGACAGTCTCTGTTGGTTTTCTTTCTTCTGTTGCACATGTATCACAGACACGGTTAGCTTTAAAATCATTTGGCCCCATGGCCTCTTTGTTGGGTTATTGTTGCACCACCTCCTCATGTGAAATACTTGTACTAGCCTTTTTTGAACTATTTGGAAGGAATATTCGAATCCCCCCAATGATCAGAATGCATTTATGATCCTCCTCCACCATCACTCCTTGTTGATATGAACTCTTAGATGAGTTCATGAGACTTTCAGATAGTCTCATCTCTTCTTCCTTTCCCACCTGGCAATCTAGGATTTCTCTTCTTCCCTCCTGAAAGTCTATGAGATTGATTGATCTCATCTCATTTCCCCCTTGGAAATACAAAAATTCACTACTGCCCTCCTGACAGTCTATGATATCCTCAATTGATCTCATCTCATTTCCCACCTAGAAATTTGAAAATTCATTTATTCCCTCCTGGCATTTTATGAGACCTTTAACTGATATCACCTCCTCCTCATCACTAAGGTTCCTCCCAATATCTGGTTCATAGATGTGAATCACTTTCTCTTCTATGTCACTAAGGTTTTCAACTTCCCTCATCCACCTCCTCAACTCTTGTTGTTTCTTTCTGGCCAACAATTTTTTAATAGGCCATTTTACCTTCCTGTTCAGAGGCCATTCATACCTCTAGTGTGCCTTTGTCTCCTACTGCATCTTCAATGTCAACTGCTCCATTCTTGCTCTTATCTCAATGAGATCCTTGTCAATTCCTGCATTGTTTTTCTTTTTTTGCTTCTTGTATTGACCACACCTATGGCCTTCAATAGCCATTTCCTTTACCTCATCCCACCTGGATGTCTACCATTCATTTCACACCTTGCAACAATCTTTATAGAGAATCAGTACTTTGTCTCCTTTCACCTGCTATCTACATGTGAATTTCAGCTCCCGATACTACTTGATGTAGTCAAACTGTCTCTTTTATCTCCTTCACATGAAATCTACAAATGAAATCACACTTTGATACCACTTGATGGTATCATACTATCTCCTTTGCCTCCTCTCTCCTTTTCCTGATGTCTACAAAAACAAAATCATCTCTGATACCACTTGATGTGGACCCCCCTTCTCCCCTCGGGGTTGCATGACCTCTCGGTCTAGGATCGTTCAAAACAAGGAGTCGAATTGACTCTTTGGGCCTTTTCCAGGCCCCAACTAATTTAACATAGGTCCCCTTTCAACTTCTGGTGTAGGTCCTGTGATACCCGTGACATCTTCCTACGCGCTTCTAAAATGTCAAGTTTCATGCACTAGCTCCTTCTTCATTAGCCCCTTCCTGCATATGGCCCTAAGCAATGACCTCATGTAAGTATGTGATTGTGGGCGTGGCCAAAAGTGGTTTGAAACCTGCCCTCTCTTCTCAATGCAATTCACTACAAAGAACCATGTATCCCTTTGGGGAAACTGTGGTTTCAATTGCAACCTGCTCTAAGAATTTTAAAGTCCGAGCATGTGTTGGCCCCGCAATCCAGCTCGACCGTCGATCTTATGACCTCAACTTTATTTCATGATCAATAGTTGAGATATGTTCTCTTTTCTTTCCTTCCTCACGCACTCCCAGATCTCCTCGATCTAGCGATGTGTGCCCTCTTTCCAATTGACGACTACGATTGATTTCACCTTTTGGGCTTCCCGAGTTTCAACTCTCAACTCTTGCTCCCTTGTTGTGGCTATCTTCCGAAGTGGAAGATCTACTGAAACTTGTCCCTAGAAAATGGAGGGCTCAGGTCTGCCTCCTTTACTTCTCTCTAGATCACACGTTCTCAGACCCTTATGACATGTCAGGGTGTGTCCCTCCTTTCAAATCATTGAATATTATTGATTTCTCCCTCTGGGCTTCAGGAGTTTGAACTCTCAACTCTTGCTTTTTTCCGGGGTGACTTTCTCTGAAATGGAAGATCTTCTACCACGTGTCCTCCTCAAATCGATGGCTCTAGCCCACTTTGGGACTTTGGACTTCATAAATATCAACTCTCAACTTCTCCATGCTCTGTTTTTCCCAGAGCATTTTACCCGAAGTACAAAATCGGTTAACACGTACCCCCCTAGCATTCAACGACCAAGACCTACTCTTCAGCTCTTCGAGATTCGAGAGTTTCAACTCCTGCACACTCATTCCTCTCGGAGTGCTTTCACTCAAAATACATGATCTCTTGACGCATGTCTCCCCCTTGATCTGACGGACTCTATCCACTTCGGCTCTTTAGGATTTGAGAGTATTAGCTCCTTTGCACTCATTCCTCCTGGAGTGTTTTCACCTGAAATACATGATCTCTTGACGCGTGTCTCCCCCTTGATCTGACGGCCTCTATCTTCTTCGGCTCTTTGGGCTTCGAGATTTTCAACTCCTGCTCACTCATTCCTCCCGGAGTGCTTTCACCTGAAGACTTAGATCTGTTGACGCAAGTCTCCTCGTGACCAATGGCTTGGATCTATTTTGGCCTTCGGATCTTCGGGGATCTCACTTTCTCCTTGACCATAAACTTGTGAAGTGATTTCTCTTCAGAGTTATGGATCTTACGCCACCTGCCACCCTTGACGATGGATGGTCCCTATTCACTTTGGGACTTCAGGAATTTGGCAAGTACACTCTCCTGTGCACACAAAAGGTTAAGGCCCATGCATTTTACCTGGATCAGACGACTATCGATCCTCTGCATTCATATCCTACAGTCGGGATATATTTATTTTCCTCATGCATTCCTCCTTCATCCTAAACCCTAATCTGACGGTCTAGATCTCTTCCTGCAACCGATATGACGGTTGATGTCGCTCCTCCTCCTAAGCTTCTTTGTTCTCCTAGACTTGGGAAAATTTCTAAGTGTTCAAAGGATTTGGTCTTTGAGCCTTCTCCTACGAAATTGATTGAAATGGTCTCAGCTTTTCCTCCTCATATTTGGCAATGGATATTGTCATCGACTTGGGCGCACACTTTCTCTCTACGTGCAAATTCTCACTACTCCTTCTGAGCTTCTAAATCTTGGAATAAGTTAACTTCTACGTGTACTCATTGCGTTGTCTCTATTGAACTTTAAACCAGCCTGGGACTCTAAAGGGTCTCAGCCCTTATGCTTCCTTCAAAGGACTTTTCTAGTGCCCTCTTGGAAAATCAAAAAATCTCTTGAGCTTTCAAACTTGAACAAGTTTTCCTTTGCGCACTCCTTGCACTCAATTGAGCCTTCAGATGGCTTCTAAATTTCAACACTTCATCTAAGCGTTGGTCTGGTGTACTCCTTGCAAATATCTACCTCCCGAACCCTGAACTCTTTCAAGTTCAATAACGCACTCCTTTTGTTCACTCAATGCACACTAGCAGATATTTCCTACATAGTATTCAGTGACTCTATGAGTATCTTTCTCCGATACTCTTCTCCTTGAAATCGAGAGAGAGTTATATTTGTGCACAGGTACACCTTCTCAATGCCCGCCTAGAAGAGCCCTATAAAGTTCTCAGTGACTCCGTCTCTTTGTGCTCCCTCTGCACAGTTTCTCCTCTAAGGTATTTAGAAACCTAGAGGCTTCCCCTTGAGTTGGTTTCACTCTAGTATGCCCTCATGGAACATTCTTTTCTAACTTCACAGAGTTTTGATGTGCACTCCTTGCACTGGCTACATAACTTCCAATGTTTTGTTGTGCAATCCTTGCACAGCCTAAATAACCCAGAATGATATTTATAACTCAAAAAATATAGAGGAATCTATCTTCCTACTGCAGATCAAATCTATCATACATCTACAACATACATTCATGAAACACATAAACAATCATATGCAGGAAAAAATGTTGTATTTTTCATTAACAAGAAAATATGATTACAACATGTGCAGGATGGACTACAAAAAAGTCTCAGCTCTCTCAATCTCTCTCAAGGAACTATTATATCTCCTATTTCCTCCTCTGAGGATTTCTAACTAACTTGCAGCTACCTCCTATTCAGTAACAATACTCCTTCAATAGCCTCATTCGGGCATACAATGCATCTACACATACCAGAGGTCCTCTAGGGTTCCCTCTGACTACCTCTCTTATAGAAGTACTAGCTAACAACTACTCAAGCTCTGTTACATTAAAGTCTGAGATTGAAACTCCCAGATCTCTCATGATCATTCAGTTTATGAGTGTTTCTCTCTTCTTCAATCATCCTTTCAAAACAGATCTACCGAAAAATGCCATCTTTTAGATTCCAAATAATTAAAAATGTGTGTTATGGCATTGAGTTGTCCCTCCACGTGAGTTTTGTTGACGATGCTCCTGCATCATACTCCACTTCTAGGAAAATCATGAGCTCTTTCTCATGGCTCCCTCTACTATGCTATTGATATCCTATAGGGTCCCAAACCTGGAATTGAAGTTGTCCACTTGCTCCACTTCCTTGCTACAACTCTTGGCAACTCAACACTCTCATGAGATTTTGAACTTGAATAAGTTCACCTATGTTCACTCCTTGAGCTTGACTGAGCCTTCAGACAGCTTCATACTTTATACACTTCGTCTAAGAGTTGGTCTGGTGCACTCCTTGCAAATATATACCTCCTGAAACCTGAACTCTTTCAAGTTCAATAAATCACTCCTTGTGTTCTCTCAATGCACACTAGAAGAGCTTTCCTACAAAGTATTCATTGATTCTGTGAGTATCTTTCTCCAATACTCTTCTCCTTGAACTCGATAGAGATTTCTCTTTCTACACACTTGCACCTGCTCGATGCCCGCTTGGCAGATCCCTACAGAGTTCTCAATGAATCTGTCTCTTTGTGCTCCCTCTGCACAGCTTCTCCTCTAAGGTATTAAACAACCTAGAGGCTTCCCCTTGAGTTTTTGGCACTCGGGTGTTCCCTCCTAGCACATTCTTTTCTAACTTCACAGAGTTCTGATGCGCACTCCTTGCGTTGGCTACAGAACTTCCAATGTTCTATTGTGCACTCCTTGCACAGCCTAAAGAACCCAAAATGATATTTCTAAATCAACAAAGATAGAGGAATCTATCTTACTACTGCATATGAACTATATCATACATATACAACATACATTCATGAAACACATAAACACATAAACAATCATATGCAAGAAAAACTATTGTCTTTTTCATTAACACGAAAATATGATTACAATATGTGTAGGCTGGAATGCAACAGAGTCTCGGCTCTCTCAATCTCTCTCAAAGAACTATTATATCTCCTATTTCCTCCTCTGAGGATTTCTAACTAAATTATGAGAGTGAAACTCCAAGATCTCTCATGATCATTCAGTTTTCAAGTGTTTCACTCTTCTTCAATCATCCATTCAAAAAGGATCTACTGAAAAACACCAGCTTTTAGATTCCAAATAATTAAAAAGGTGTGCTATGGCACTGAGTTGTCCCTCCATGTGGGATTTGCTAACGATTCTTCTGCATCATACTCCACTACTGGGAAAATCATGAGCTCTTTCTCATGGCTCCCTCTGCTATGTTGTTGAGATCCTCCAGGGTCCCAAACCAAAAATTGGAGTTGTCCACTTGCTCCACTTCCTTGTTGCCTCTACTCCTCTACTACTCCTACAGGTCCTCTTCTATTCAGCCTATCCTTGTTGAAATATTATTGTGTTGACCTCAACATTATCCTCCTTATCTCCTCTATCACCACTTCTAGTTCCTCTGCTGATTCACTCTTCTTATGCAGTCTTCTGTGTTTCCCTTATGCCTTGTCAATGGGTAGATCATCCTGATCCCCCATGTTGTTCTCTTCTCCTGTGGCATTAGCTTTCCACCATGTTGCAGACTCCAGTTTTTCAGTATCATTGTCGAGTTTTTGCTCAGCTTCCTCCTCTGATAGATTGACTTATGTCGTCTCCTCTTGTGTTGGTTCAATTCCAACTTCCTTCGGCGGATCCCCAGGCTGGTATGCTCCTCCACCTATTTCCAGGTTGATCTGTTGGATGTGCCTACACTGCATATTTATCCTTCTCTCCTGGGCTTCCAATTCCTCATACAGCTCAACAAAATATATGATGTTTGCTTCATCTTCTATTGTAGGCTCCAGTGTTGCATTCATCTCATGTTCAGATCCTGGGATAAAAATTTTGAGAAATTATGTTGAATGCTCTTCTTCTGCAATCTACATGATTGTCTCCCTTTGCATGACTACATCCCGGCAGCCCTTTTCTGGTTCTGGATTGTCCAACCAATCCTCCAACATCTTCATCTTGTGCTTCCATTGAAGGAGCATTTCATTTGAAATCTCCTCTTTTTCTGTTGGGGAAGACATCAATGTCTGCTCCTTCTCCTTCTCTTTGACAGCCTCTGTTGGTTGTCTTTCCTCTGTTGCACCTGTATCACATACACAGTTAGCTTTAAAATCATTTGGCCCCATGGCCTCTTTCTTGGATTCTTGTTGCACCACCTCCTCATGTGCAATACTTGTACTAGCCTCTGCTGGACTATTTGGAAGGAATATTTGAATCCCCCCAATGATCAGAATGCATTTCTGGTCCTCCTCCACCAGCTCTCCTTGTTGATGTGAACTCTCAGTTGAGTTCATGACACTTTCAGATAGTCTCATATCTTCTTCCTTTCCCACCTAGCAATATAGGATTTCCCTTCTTCCCTATTGGAAGTCTATGAGATCGATTGATCTCATCTCATTGCCCCCCCTAGAAATATGAAATTTCACTACTACCCTCCTGACAGTCTATGAGATCCTCAATTGATCTCATCTCATTTCCCACCTAGAAATTTGAAAATTTATCTCTGCCCTCTTGGTAGTTTATGAGACCTTTAACTGATCTCACCTCCTCCTCATCACTGAGGTTCCTCCCAATATCTGGTTCACAGATGTGAATCACTTTCTCCTCTATGTCACTGAGGTTTTCAACTTCCCTCAACCACCTCCTCAACTCTTTTTGTTGCTTTTTGGCCAGTAAATTTTGAACAGGCCATTTTACCTTCCTGTTCAGAGGCCATTTGTACCTCTGGTGTGCCTTTGTCTCCTGTTGCATATTCAATGTCAGCTTCTCCATTCTTTCTCTTATCTTAATGAGCTCCTTGTCAATTCCTGCTTTTCTTTTCTTCTGGTGGTCCTTGTCTTGACCACACCTATGGCCTTCAGTAGCCATTTCCTTTACCTGATCCCACCTGGTTGTCTACCATTTGTTTCACACCTTGTAACAATATTTATAGAGCATCGGTACTCTGTCTCCTTTCACCTGCAGTCTACAGGTGAATTTCAGCTCCTAATACTACTTGATGTAGTCAGACTGTCCCTTTTTTATCCTTCGCCTGAAATCTATAGACGAAATCATTCTCTGATACCACTTGATGGTATCAGACTATCTCATTTGTCTCCTCTCTCCTTTACTTTTTTTCTGCAAGAAAAATTTCATCTCTGATACCACTTGATGCAGACCCCCCTTCTCCCCTCGGGGTTGCGCGACCTCTCGGTCTAGGATCGTTCAAAACAAGGATTCAAATCGACTCTTCAGGCCTTTTCTAGTCCCCAACTAATTTAACATAGGTCCCCTTTCAACTTCTGGTGCAGGTCCTATGATACCCGCGACCTCTTCCTGTGCACTTCTAAAATGTCAAGTTTCACACGCCAGCTCCTTCTTCATTAGCCCTTTCCTACATATGGAATTGGGCTATGACCTCACGTAATTATGTGATTGTGGGAATGGCCAAGAGTGGTTTGAGAACTACCCTCTTTTCTCACCACAATTCACTACAAATCACCACGTATCCTTTTGGGGAAACCGTGGTTTCAATTGCAGCTCGCTCTAAGAATTTTAAAGTCCGAGCATGTTCTGGTCCCGCAATCCAGCTCAATCGTCGATCTTCCGACCTTGATGATTTTTTGTGATCAATTGTTGATATTTGTTCTCTTTTCATGCCTTCCTCGCACACTCCCATATCTCCTCGATCTAGTGAATCGTGCCCTCTTTCCAATCGACATCTACGATTGATTTCGCCTTTCGGGCTTCGGGAGCTTCAACTCTCAACTCTTTCTCCCTTGTTGTGGCTATCTTCCGAAGTGGAAAATCTACTGACACCTATCCCTAGAAAATGGACAGGTCGGGTCTTCCTCCTTTTCTTCTCTCTGGATCACACATTCTCAGACCCTTACGATCTATCGTCACGTGTACCACCTTTCAAATCAACGGCTATGATTGATTTCTCCCTTCAGGCTTCGAGAGTTTCAACTCTCAACTCCTACTTCCTTCTGGGGTGACTTTCTCTGAAATGCCAAATCTTTCGCCATGTGTCCTTCCCAAATAGATGGCTCTAGCCTGCTTCAGGACTTCAGACTTCAGAAATCTCAACTCTCAACTTCTCCACGCGTTGTTTTTCCCAAAGAAAATTAACCGAAGTAAAAAAAAAGTTGACACGTACCTCCCTGGCGATCAACATCCAGAATCTACTCTTCAGCTCTTCGGGATTCAGGAGTTTCAACTGCTGCAAACTCATTCCTCTCAGAGTGATTTCACCTGAAATACATGATCTCTTGATGTGTATCTCCCCCTTGATCTGACGGCCTCTATCTTCTTCGGCTCTTCGCGCTTCGGGAGTTTCAACTCCTGCGTGCTCATTCCTCCTGGAGTGCTTTCACCTGAAATACATGATCTCTTAACACATGTCTCCCCCTTGATCCGACGACCTCTATTTTCTTCGGCTCTTCAAGCTTTGGGAGTTTTAACTCATGCTCACTTGTTCCTCCCAGAGTGATTTCACCCTAAGACTCAGATCTGTTGACGTGTGTCTTCTCACGACCAACGACTTGGATCTATTTCGGCTCTTCGGCAATCTTGCTTTCTCCTCGACCATAAGCTTATGAAGTGCTTTCACTCCGGAGTTATGGATCTTATACCACCTATCGCCCTTGACAATGGATAGTCCCTATTCACTTTGGGACTTCGGCAAGTCCACTCTCCTATGCACACAAAAGGTTAAGGCTCGTGCACTTTACCTAGATCAGATGACTATCGATCCTTTGTGCTTATATCCTACGACTGGGATCTATTTCTTCTCCTCATGCATTCCTCCTTCAGCATGGACCCTGATATGATGGTCTAGATCTCTTCCTGCAACCGATCTAATAGTTTTTTTCTCTCCTCCTCCTGATCTTCTTTGTTCTCCCGGACTTGGGAAAATTTCTAAGTGTTCAAAGGTTTTGGTCTTTGAGCCTGCTCCTTCGAAACCAGTTGAAAGGGTCTCGTCTTCTCTTTTCCTCTTGAGCTTTGGAAATGGATATTTTCCTCGACTCGGGCACACACTTGTGCTCTACGCGAAAATTCTCACTACTCCTCCTGAGATTCTAAATCTTGGAATAATTTCACTTATGCGCACACTCCTTGCATTGTCTCTCTTGAACTTTAAACTGCCCCAGTACTCTAAAGGGTCTCATCCCTTCTACTTCCTTCAAAAGACTTTTCTAGTGCCCTCTTGGAAACTCAACACTCTCCTAAGCTTTCAAACTTGAACAAGTTCGCCTCTGCACACTCCTTGCGCTCGACTGAGCCTTCAAATGGCTTCTGACTTTCAACACTTCATCTAAGCGTTGGTTTGGTGCACTCCTTGCAAATATCTACCTCCTGAACCCTGAACTCTTTTAGGTTCAATAACACACTCCTTGTGTTCTCTCAATGCACACTAGCATAGATTTCCTACAGAGTATTCAATGACTCTATGAGTATCTTTCTCCGATACTCTTCTCCTTGAACTCGACAGAGAGTTCTCTTTGTGCACACTTGCACCTACTCGATGTTCGTCTGACAAAGCCCTACAGATTTTTCAATGAATCTATCTCTCGATGCTCCCTCTGCACAATTTCTCCTCTATGGTATTCAGTAACCTAGAGGCTTCCCCTTGAGTTGTTTTCACTATGGTGTCCCCTCTTAGCATGTTATTTTATAACTTCACAGAGTTCCAATGCGCACTCCTTGCACTCGCTACAGAACTTCCAATGTTCTGTTGTGCACTCCTTGCATAGCCTAAAGAACTTAGAATGATATTTCTAACTCAACAAAGATAGAGGAATATATATTCCTACTGCAGATGAAACCTATCATACATCTACAACATACATTCATGAAACACATAAACAATCATATGAGGAAAAACTGTTGTCTTTTTCATTAACACGGAAATATGATTACAATATGTCCAGGCTAGACTACAATAGAGTCTCAGCTTTCTCAATCTCTCTCAAATAACTATTCTATCTCCTATTTCCTCCTCTGAGGATTTCTAACTAGCTTTCAGCTACCTCCTATTCAGTAACAATGCTCCTCCAGTAGCCACATTTGGGCATACAATTCATCTACAAATACCATAGGTCCTCTAGGGTTCCCTCCAACTACCTCCTATCAAAGTAACAACTAACAAATAATCAAGCTCTGTTATATTAAACTCTGAGAGTGGAACTCCCAGATCTCTCATGATCATTCAGTTTCTAATCGTTTCTCTCTTCTGCAAACATTTGTTCAAAATGGATCTACTGGAAAATGCCAGCTTTTAGATTCTAAATAATTAAAAAGGTGCACTATGCTGTTGAGTTGTCCCTCCACGTGAGTTTTGTTGACGATACTCCTGCATCAGTAGTTTATTCTATTGCACCATGAATAATTGATGGTTAAATATGGTAGATAAATATAGTTGAATTTTGTCTTATGATTGGATTAATGGGATTTAGATACCTCCTTGTTCCTCAGAACATTTTCCAGTCTTGAGACCTTAAATGGTCAAAATCAATCGGATGAATCATGTACTTGAGTGTTGCTTATGTGTCTTGGAGGTCCTAACCATGCAAGATAGATTGGACGTGTAGATTCCTTATGCTATCTTTATGAGATATGGTTGATTGAATAATAGTGATGTTGCTTTCAGTTGATTGTGATGAAATTGATTATGTAGTTATTAATATATGTTGTGATGCATGTCACTTGTATTAACGTTTTTTTAATATATATATATATATATATATATATATATATATATATAT
>WSFP011469433.1:0-17933 GCA_009831015.1 Picea engelmannii | reverse complement strand
TGACATCTAAAGCCTACACTATCTAAGAAGGAAAATTCTTAAGAGTGGAGCCCTAACTAGGGAGCCTAATCTACTCATATTGTGAAATTTATCTATAACATCCAATGATAGTAAAAATCTGAAGCAATTTAGGTGGGATATGTTCTTATGGAAAACATATATATTCCCCTGTTTCATTGTTGAATGCTACCTATGTCAATACTCCATTAAAAGAAGGGCAATTTCATGAGATGAAAACATATATGTATTCCCCTGTTTCATTGTTGAATTCTACCTCTGTCAATAATCCATTAAAAGCAGGGCAATTTCACTTTTTCTAGCATGAGATCATATGATAAGTGATAAGATGTACTTCTAAAATTTGATTGGTTTCTTTTTCTCTTATCATTCTTCTCCATTATGATATAAATTGATTGAATCATCTTGCCTACATAGATACAACATCTTCGACATGGGAGAAGGTCAAAGAGCCCCTTCAGAACTCTTTTCCAGACTTACATGATCACTCTGCAGAACCAAATACAAAAGAAGATACGCACATCAAAAGTATAGGACATTCACGTACCAAGTTTTCAATAAGCTTCAGTCTAAAAGGATGAATTTTGACAATTTACAAGCAGTCACACATACTATGAGCATCGATCATACAAAGGTGAAAGCAAAGGTAAAATGGTATTTATTTTCCTATGCTCATAAAACTACAATAAATATGAAAAGCTATACTAGATCTTATGACCTTAGTATTAAACCCATGTGACTATCCCTCATACCCATATGACTAAACGTAATTAACCCTCTCATAGCTCTTGAACATGGTTAAAGGCAAAAATCATATAAAAATATGAAGCATGCATAGCAATGATAACCCACGAATATATTTCATCCTCAATCAAATTCACGAACCTATTTTATACCATGAACCACGATCCAACATTACTTTCACCACCCAAACATCCAATCACCTATCTCAAAATGATACCTTGAACACACGATGTCTTATCCTCATCATTATAGTAACAGGTAGAAATTAAATAGGCTTATCTAGTGGCAAAGCCATCCAGATAAGCCACATTTGGTCATAATTTTTCCTTGCAGTACCCTCACTTAAACTTACCATTCGCAACACCATCACCATATTTCCCCTTGTCATGAGCTTTCCTCCAGTTCTGAGCCTGCTCCTTTCTAGTACCAAACCCTCCATCAATTCACTAAATCGTTGTGCTGCAACCCAACCCTTTTCTCAACTTATAACGATGGTCGTTATGAGACACAAACTGGTTTTCCAAATTTATAGGGAAACCGAGGAATACCAATTATGTCAAGAAAAATATGCCAGATTAGGGTGGATACCATTTCTGGAAGACTTTACAGGCTAGAAAGAGAAGATATCTTAGGAATTTATACAATGTTATGATGGAGAGATGACACGTATAGGCAATCTACAACTGATAATTAATGAAGCAACGGTAAGGGAGGTAACAAGACTGCCTAGTAGAGGAGCTAAATACTTCACAGGTGTGAGAATTAACAAAGATATGTGCCAACAATTTTTGAAGGCAGATCATCAGCATGCTGATTGGAAGAAAGGGATCCCTAGAAACTACATCAAAGAAGAATACCATCCAATGATTATCAATCTTCAATGATTTGTCACCTGTGAAGGCAGGTATGTCGTGACTTTCATTTATCACCTTAGGCTCCTATTGCATTTTGAAGGAGGCCTTGAAATAAATTTTCCCTATTTTCTATGGATGAGTTTGAATAAAATGGTAAGGGGTGTTAAATCCATCTCCAAAATAGAAAAGACTAGCATCTACCATCAAGTTTTCATTAAAATGCTAGTTTTGCATGAGCTTAGGAAATAGAGGATTAGTTGGAAATCCCTTATCACACAACACCTCCCCACAGGAAACAAATCTGTGGAGGAAACCCGACATGGTCCAAAGAAAAGTAAGGAACCCCAAGAGAAAAAGAGCAAGAAGGATAAAACAACTCCACCATCATCTAAGGCAGTGAGCCAACATGAAAAAGAAGGGTCCTCCTCCATAGTCAACAAGACTTCTAAAAGCTCTGAATTAAAAGGTAAAAACAAATTAGTTGAGGAGACTTCCACGGTGGTAGTTGAGAAAGAGGACCATCAGAAAATGATGAAGAAAAGGAAGCCTAGCTCAGAAACTAAAAGTAAACAGTCTATGGCACAACCCCCTATCACCATTTCACAATTAGAGAAGAAGAAAAGGAAGCATGTGAGCATCCCTGATCTAGTACCTCCTTGTAAAAGAACTACAAGGAGCATGGCAAAGAAGGGAAAAAAAATAGTTAATCCTCATACATAGGAAGATCCAATCGACCTGACCTCCCCTTTTGAGGATTTACCAATTCAATATGACATCCCTAGTCTGACCGAAGATCAAGCCACTATTACTCTATGTGGGATGAGGGAGTAAGTCAAGGAAAGGGAGTGCACCCAGCCAACAATGGTAGAATCAAGAAAGAACTTGACAAGAGAACAAATGAAGAAAAGGATTAGGCAATTACAAAAACAAAATCAGGAACTCCAACAGGAAGTAAAGGAATATCAACTCTTGGATAGATATATCAAAAAGGAAAATGAGTTGTTGAAAGAAACCAGCCAACAAACTCAAGATGACCATGAAGAGACCTATAACAAGCTCAAGAAGGTATTACGACTCCTACAATACGTTAGGGTCATCAAAAGGGAGTTAAGAGAAGAGGCTTCAGCTATCAATATCATTGATCCATCAGAGTAAAGAACACAGTCTCAAGTTTTGAAAAATTTTGGGTTTTGTTTTCAGTTGCATGAGGACATGCAATGATTTTTCCATGGGGGAATGTTGAGACCTAAAATTGAAATTCTCATTACCCTATTTTACTCTTCACCTATACCTTTTTGGACCTACCTAAATCTTGAGTGAATGAAAAGAACGCTACCAATTTCTAGTAATAAGATCATAAGGTAAAGTATGGTTAATTCATGTATTTTGTGGTTTATTGAGTTAAGGAATTAAATATTTCATGTACTAATGCTCGATTTTTCATATGTGAATATTTGACCCCTAGATGTCTAGAGTTCCTGTACCAACTCTGTCATGATATAGTACCTGCGCACCAAGATTGTTGTTGTCTAATCCAGTACCAAATGCATCCAATACTAAATCTTACCTGTGGTGATCTGGTACCAACAAACACGCTCTGTTGTGATCCGGTACCAACGAACACCTCTGTTATGATCCGGTACCAACGACCACACTCTGTCATGATCCGGTACCACCTTTTGCGCCCTGTCGTGATCTGGTACCATATGCCTATTACAATCCAACACTGATATGGAAGAGCCTAATGCACTAAGTTAAGTGCCAAATCTTTCCTAAGTCAATTGGTGGATGTCTATTCGTTTAGCAAGGCTATGATAAGAACAATTTGTTAATTTCCTCATCCTCATGCACTCTGTGTCATGAGGATGAGGCTAAATATGTAACCGAATGATTAAACCTTAACAACTAATTGATTTGCAAATCACTTTGCCTCCTTGTGTTTCATGATTCAGACTATTAAATAGATGTGGCAAGGATGGTAGAAGAGTAGGAGAGTTAGCATACCATCAATATGTAAGAAGCGTATTATAGTACAGAACACATTTTATGAGTGAAGATTAATGGAATGTCATTTTATCTCCATATTCTAATTATCTATGATTAAGAATGAGTTGAGTTTTTAAAGAGAGTTTTGATTTTATGTTTTTAAGTGCGAGTGAGAGTAATGTGCGTGTTAAAAGAAAGCTTACTGTAGACTTCAACAACTGACCTGTTGAAGCGACAATGACCCACCGCCCAACAAAGGCCAGCCTCTTCATAGATTAGCATTAGTGTTTGTTTTAAATAGTATAGACAGTGAATTAGCTAAAGCTTTAACTCTGCTAGATGATAGTAGTACAACTTAGATTAAGATTTTCATTCTGTAATTCCTTAGATCTTTAATTCCTCTGTTTTTGCATATGCTCTGTTTTTTGTTCTCATGAATTTGATTTCCTTGAGTGATCATAGTTGTTGGTAGCAATAGTCAAAACTACTTGGAGAAGAACTAGTGAAGTTCATTGTGAACCACAACAGAACCAACATATTGACTGTTGAACTACCCATGCTATGCTGATTGCTGTATGATTTCCTTTCAGAAAGTGTGGATTGCATAATTAGTTTTCTAGGTCAGACATCAGAGTTGATCTATCAAACCAATTCCATCTCATACTTGCATGTGCCACAATGGAATAGATAGCCTCTCTGTGAAAGACAACCAAAGTGCATTGTAGTTTGTTATCTTGATTTGTTTCCAACATACATAATCTAGTTTGATTCTATACTCGTGACATTAGGAATTACCTTCCTTACTAGTGTCTTGTAACTCTGTTGATTATGAATCCTGGATTGATAATTAATGAGTGCATTATATTAGACATATAAGTAGCACAACCAGGGGCCAAGAAGTGTCAGAGTTCACCAATACCTTCCATACCTTGTGCCCCAAGATGGGTATCAAAGACTCCAAGCGACATCGGGTTCTTAAATACCATGGGGCTCTACACAGATACATCCAAAATGAAATGGATTTTCTTGACATCCAATCATTGGATGCTGCTTATTGATATGTTGTTAAAATCAACCATAAATTTCATCATGAGAACAAGCGGGAGTTTGGGTCATCAAATCCAAAACAACCAAAGTATGGTAAATATAGCCCTAACAACTAGCCTTCAAAAAACCAGTAAAGACACAGGAAAAGAAGGGTAACAGAAAGAAGAAAGACACTAGAAAATGGTGCAATTTCCACAAAATCCCCTAGAACAACACCGATGAATGTCACTCAAAACAGTCATTGGTGGTCGAGATCTAAGACAAGCAACCAAACCTTGATTCAGAATCTGATTTAGAAAATACGAATAGAAGATAAATCATCGACGCAGACCCGACTACTATTTTTGCAACTACAACAATTCAAATAGAAGAACCAAAAGATCCTGAAGAGGGGGAGCTCATTTTTCATTCACAGATGTGGGTGAAGGGTACCACACTACATTTTATTGTTTATAGTGGAAGACAAAAGAACCTCACCTCAGAAGAAGTCATCAAATAGTTGAGATTGTTGACAACACCATATCTGCAATCATACAACATCGAGTGGCTTTTCTAGGGACGAGATCTCTTTGTCAACCGACAGTTTTGATTGTCATATGACATCCAACCCTTCAAGGATGAGGTATTATGTGATGTTCCCCACTTGATGTCTATGATGTTCTCTTGGGCCAACCATATATGTGGAAGTTCCATTTATTTTATGAGTCTCCACCCTGTAGTGTCATTGTTACTCTCGGGGCTCATCTTTATAGAATATGAGAGGTAGTTCCAAATATTATCCCACGTCTACAATGTCGCAAGGTAGTATCGCATACTACAAACTTCAGCTTCTTCAAAATATGTTCAAAAGGTGAACATAAAGACACTGCAACCACTACAACCTCGACCAAAGAAACTTCTATCAACAGAAACAGGTCGACAAGGTTGCAACAAAGTGCAAATATTCCTTCTGCACACATTCATCTTATGTATATCAACTGGTTGAACAGACTCAACCCTGCCATCAACAGGTTCATGACATCCTTCAACAAACTAAGCAACACAACTTCTCTAGCAAGGCAAGCAACTCATCAAGGTTTGTGTTCATCAAATGCTTCCCCCTCTCCCCAAGGAACTCAACACAATGGAGACCATTTCTTATTAATGGGGAAGGATTGATCTAGTTGGATATTGGTGGCTACACATCTATTCCACTGGCTCAAAAAACAACTTTCCACCTTGGCAGTTTTTCTGTAGTTTTTCGGGTTTCAAACTTTTGGGGTCATTTTGAGGCCCTAAACGACGTTTTTTGGGGATTTGGGGCTCGATATACAAGAAAAGGAACTTGTGTTCTCTAGTTTAAAATTGTTCGTCTCGGTTAGACCTTTAAAATAGTGTAGCGAGTACCCCAAACAAAGATCGTATGCAAACGTTACACTCTCGGGAAGTTGACGTATCAACTACCCCCATCGGGGCCTACAAACATTTTGTGTTTTCATCTTCTGAGGTTAGGGTTTTATATTTTCCTTATGTTAAAAATTCCTTGAGAGCCTGATTGTAACAATCATCTTATTGTGAATGCGAGTATATGTCACATCTCTTCTCATAGATAAGATGCCATGATTCTAGCGAGTCTTTCACTCTATATTTCTATATTTTTGTACATTTCGCTCATAAATAGAAATTGTGTATTAATGTATCTCTGTGTTTATGATTTCATATTTGATATATATTTTTGTTATATTATTCGATATACTAGATATCTATGTGCATTTATTTATTATATCTTCGCTCTCATTTCTTGCAGAAAATAATCCAAATCAGTGGTATCAGAGGAAGTTGCTCTTGATCGTTTTTCAGTGCATGTCCCCAATGAGGTCCAAGTATAGAAAGTTAGGTATCGAGATTGTCTCTCTTTTGGAAATTTTCTCTCGTATTCCCAATAAACCCTCCATTGTAGAAGAAAATAAAAATGATGGAGTAGAAGATTCTATTAATCTTTTGCTTGAGAAAGCTCTCATGTGACAGAGGGACGAAATGATGGAGAATTTTTTCCACATCCATCAATGCCTACCGATAAAAATAGGTGAGTATTCATCAAGCGCCCTCTTTGGAGGCACCAAACCTAACAAAGGTACAAATTAATTTTATATTCCCGTATTTGAAGGACAGATAGATGTATGTTCCCTAGAAAAATGGTTAAATATGTTAGAAGGATATTTCTTTGTTCATAATCTCTCCAACAGGGAAAAGATCACTTTCGCACTCCTTAAGGCTCTACCCCATGTAAAACATTGGTGGGAAACTTACTGGGAGAAAAGGTCCACAGAGGATTCTTGAATATATGGGGTTGACCCACTTGCGATTTTTTTGTGGATGTGGTCAAGGAAAAATATTACCCTATTGGAAACAGTTATGATGACCAGTACATGAGATGGACCATGCAGAGACAAGAGAGGGGCCAAGAAATGTCAGAGTTCACCAATAACTTCCATACCTTGTGAAACAATTTGGGTATCAAAGACTATGAGCGACATCTGGTCTTGAAATACCATGGGGCTCTACACAGGTACATCCAAAATGAAATGGATTTTCTGGACATCCCATCACTGGGTGTTTCTTATAGATATGCTATTAAAATAGAGCATAGATTTAAGAACCAAAACAAGTGGGAGCTTGGGTCAACAAATCCTCAACAACTAAAGTATGGTAAATATGGCCCTACCAACTAGCCTTTAGAAAACTAGTCCAGGCGAGAGGAAAATAATGGTAACGGAAAGAAGAAGACATACATTATAAAATGGTGCGATTTCCACAACATATCCTAGAACAACACCGATGAATGTCGCTCAAAACAGTCATTGGTGGTTGATATCAGAGACAAGGAGCCGAACATAGTGAAGGCACAACCAGTTAGGAAGTTACTTGAATGGTTATGGTGGAAGTTTTCTTTCACCTAGAACTATGTAAAAAATCAATTAGTATACGAATGTACATAAATAAGCTCCTTCAGAGCCCATGTATTTTTCTTTCATTTTTAGGATAGTGTTCTTGTCGACCTTAATCCTCAGTAGGATGTTTCTAGAGTATGACTCCATAGCCCAATGAAGAAGGTGACTGGAACTACTTGTTCTTGGCATCTCGCAAGGAGCATGTCATCCCCTGTGGAGCCAAATGTTATCACATATAGTTGTCAAGGGAAGTTGGTCGTCCAAGTTCGTGGTCTGGAAGGAAGCGTCCGAGTGAAGCATGCAGAGCATCTCATTTCAGGCTTAAAATACAAACAGACAGGTTGAATTTTTTCAGTGGTGGAGATTCTAGGAGCATTCCATATTAACAGCCCCCACATATTCAGGATTTAAAAAATGCACAAAGTATAGCGCCATGAGAAAGGTTGAAGCCCGAAGTCCCAAAGAAGATCTCGGTCGTCGATTCGAAAAGGAAAGCTTTGATCAATTGATCTGAAGAGGGCATATTTGAGCTGTTGATCATAAATCCTTGCCCAATATCACAAGATCAATGGCCACAGTCCATTGTGGGGACGCAACGTGCTCGAGCGATAATTTTCTTGAGTGGTCCTGCAACTGAAGCCATGGCTTGGAAAAAGTAATACGTGGAAAAAGGTGGTGGATTATGGGCTCAAAAGTGGTGTGAACCCAAACCACCTTTGAACATCCCTATAATCACGTGTTTATATAGCGTTCTATCCAATATTAGCGTGTGTCCACCCCCTGGGCATTAAGCCTCTTTTCAATCCCGAGAAAAGGAAGCTAATGAAGTGAGGTGGCAGTTGAGACCTCGTCTCACCCCATAAATGGAAATCTATAAAATTTTGGCAGAGGAGACCTTGCATCTAACAGGGGAAGGCATGCGTAGAGGAGACTGCATGCACAGTCTAACTAAGAAGACATAGGCATATGGCATTGGACGCAAAGCTCGAGAACGCCTCTGCCGGGTGATTTTTTGAGTATATGTATGTAGTTTTGATATTTTGTGAGGGTCAATGGTTGAGCTACACTCCCGCATTGTAAATGTTTTATAAAGCACGTTGGTTATATGGTTATGTAATTCGATCTGAGACTTCTGGTTTAATGAAAGTCAACTTCATGTTTCCATGCTTTATTTCCTCTGATACTAAATGTTCATGATTGAAGGATTCACATGGATGTTTATTACTGCATTATAATGGATGTTAGATTATAACCTGATTATAGCATTTTCAATCTCTTGAACTCTGAATCCAAGAAGATCTTGTTTTCTGAGTTTTTCCTCCTTAGGCTGCTGGAAGACCTGTTGTCCATAGAAGACCTTTCATTTTCTCCTTAATTTCTTCCTCTTGCTCACCCTTACTACAAATTACTGACTAAAGTTGAATCGAGACCACATTTGTGGGTGCATGTTGGTCCATTTTTCCGAGTTAAAATGATATTATCTTGATCTTGTGCCCATTCGAACCACTTTAAAATTGTTCATTGTGACACATAAAATGATCAATACTGGGCTTACCTCTTCCGCAATCCATAGGTGACTTCTAGTGCTAACATTTCTGGTGTCATTGTCGAGGATGAATTGAATATTTTCCTTGGGTAGAATGACAACTAACTTCTGATTCTGAAGGTGCATTAGAAATCAGAACCTTTGAAGATTGATCTTGCACCTGCTGTCTCCAGTGAGGTGACTCCACTCTCTCAAATCCACTATTTCAGTGTGGCTGCTTCTGGCTACACCTGGTATCCCTCGGGAGAACACAATGATCATATATGGTCTTTGATGGTGAAAAAAGACCAGACACCCTCTTACTACATATCTTTCACCTTGCGACTTCATGATTAAAGAATCGATTGGAAACTCCACTACTTTGAAATCAACAAAATACTGGCTCAAAGGTTTGGTCCTTTTTATTTTTATGTTATTTTTTGTTTTCCTAATGTTGTCCCTACTATGGATGAATGGGGATATTATTTTCCCATATTTAGAGAGCGTAAAGAGGACAACCCTGCTCAACATCTCTGTGAGTTTCATGAACTCATGCATCAATGGGAGATACATCATGAGGATGTATTATTAAAAATGTTCATGTTCTGATTAGCAGGGGATGCTCGTGAATGGTATCATTCCTTACCCCCTACTAGTGTTTCCTCCCTAAGGGAATTTCATGCATCATTCAATAGGTGTTGCCAAAAGTATTATTCCTCTGAGTTAATCTATCATAACTACTATAAGGAGTATAGAGATGATCTCCAGGACATGGTTCATTCTTGAGAAAGATGTGGGGATAAGGGACATCCCCCAAAGGATGTAATGGAGATGATGCAATCACTTTCTAAAAGTATAGAGGAATTAAAGGAAGATTTTTCTCGTCGCTCTTACGAAGAAAATGAAGAGGATATTTCGGTCCTGGAAATATATGTTCTTGGAAGCCCTACTTATGATGAAGAAGTGATGTCGGATATTGACCAAGAACAAAAAAAATTTGACAGATATCCTAGAGAAGACGACGAAGAGAAAATCTCTTCCATGGTTCCTGTTTATAGTGATTGTGAAATTGATCCTGGGTAGAGCCATGAAGGAGAAAAGGAGGAGCCACATCTCTCAGTTAGCTTGGGTCATAATTTTTCCCCTTTAAATTTCTCATCCATATCTAGCTATCCACATCTAGTGTTGGCTATAAACGAATGGGATGATTATCTTTTGAGATTCAGAGGAAGCAAGCATGACCATCTTGGTGAGAACTTATTAAAATTTCATGTATGCATGCTTGAACATGGATTCTTTCACAAGGATGTTTGGATCAAGATGTTAAGTTTTTATTTATAAGAATATGTTCTTGGATGGTGTCTATCTCTCCCTGCTTCTAGTATCCATTCTTTGAAGGATTTTCATGATTCTTTTAATTCGTATTACAGGAAGATTTACCCAGCTCATATTATTTTTGATGAATTTTGTAAGATGTTTTCACTCCACGTTCTCTAGACGATAGCGTGTTCCTCATGTGACGAGTCTGGTGAATATCTGATTGAGAGAGAAAGCAAGGATGAAAGAGAGCATTTTGAAAATACATATGAAAAGTGTTCTCTCTCTATTTCCCAAGAAGAAGTACCAGATATGATTGATGATAGCGTTGATGATGGCGTAACTATGGATGCATTATTTTATGCCCCTAGTACACCTGTTGTCTCATATTTAAAAGAATAAATGATTGAAGAAAAGAATCAAGATACTTCTCTTTTCTCTTTGCAAGATAAAAGAGTTATGCGCTCACCTACCCCTGAAGAGTATTCAGAATTAAAAATCATAGGCTGCCAATATCCTTATGAAAGTGAAATCTCCTACCAAGAGCATCATGATAGAGAGAAAGAGACATCCTTGGATACAAATGAAGAGACTTCTTGCTCTCAGCGAGCATATGTTTTCAGAGAAGACAAAGAAAAAAAGGAGCAGGAGAAGGGGTAGTTTATCTTCGATCGAGAGCCTGTAAGTGAGAAGCCATCATATGAGGTCAGTCAACCTGCATCAGCCTCTCATCCACCTGTGCCTACCAAAGATATTTAGCCATGTGTGAGCAGTTGTGTGACAGAGAAGGTTGTCTATTATAAATTTTATGGAGTTTGTCTCTTGGCCTATGAGCCTATGAAGAAATACATGGAGTTGTGTTTCATTCATGTTTTGAAGCCGCTCAATTTTATCCTAACCTAAGCATTAGGAGGAAAGATAAAGGATGTAACCTCTCTGTTGTCATAGTTGCATCATCTATTACTAATAGCGGACAAAGTGAAGGAGCTTCCAGTTATGAAGTTACTTGAATGGCTATGCTGGAAGTTTGCTTTCACCTAGCACTATGTAAAAAATCAATTAGTATAGGAATGTACATAAATAAGCTCCTTCGGAGCCCATGTATTTTTATTTCATTTTTAGGATAGTGTGCTTGTCGGCCTTTAATCCTCAACATGATGTTTTTTGAGGATGACTCCATAGCCCAATGCAAAAGGAAATTGGAACTACTTTTTCTTGGCAGCTCGCAGGGAGCATGCCATCCCCTATGGAGCCAAATGTTATCACATACAGCTGTCAAGGGTAGCAGGTCGTCCAATTTTGTGGTTTGCACATGAAGCGTCCGAGAACAACATGTATAGAATCTCATTTCAGTCTTAAAATACAAATAGTCAGGTTGAATTTTGTCAGCGGTGGATATTCCAAGAGCATTCCAGATTAACGACCCCCATGTATTTCGGATTTCAAAATTGCACGAAGTATAGCACCATGAGAAAGGCCGAAGCCTAAAGTCCTGAAGTAGATCTCAGTCATCGATTTGAAAAGGGAAGATCTGATCCATTGATCTGAAGAGGGAATATTTGAGCTGTTGATCATAAATGATTTCCCAATATCACAAGATCGATGGCCACAATCCATTGCAAGGACACGATGTGCTCAGGCGATAATTTTCTTGAGTGGTCCCGCAATTGAAGCCGTGGTTTGGAAAAAGTAATATGTGGAAAAAGGTGGTGGATTGCAGGCTCAAAAGCGATGTGAACCCAAACCACCTTTGAGCATCCCCGCAATAACACGATTATATAGTGTCCTATCCAAGAGAAGTGTGTGGTCACCCCCTGGGCATTAAGCCACGTTTCAATACCGAGAAAAGGTAGTTAATGAAGTGATGTGGTAGCTGAGACCTCATCTCACCCCATAAATGGAAATCCATAAAGGACTAGCAGAGGAGAGCTTGTGTCTGATAGGGGAAGGCATGTGTAGATGAGACTGTATGCGCAATCTAACTGAGAAGACACAAGTGCATGGCATTGAACGCGAAGCTCGAGAACGCCTCTGCCGGGCGAATTTTTTAGTATATGTATGTAGTTTTCATATTTTGTGAGGGTTGGTGGTCGAGCTACGCTCCCGCATTGTAAAGTTTTTATAAAGCACGTTGGTTATATGGTTATGAAATTCGAGCTAAGACTTCTGGTTTAATGAAATTAAACTTCCTGTTTCCATGCTTTATTGCCTCTGATACTAAATGTTCATGATTGAAGGATTCACATGGATGTTTATGACTGAGTTGTAATGGATGTTATATTATAGCCCGGTTATATCATTTTTAGTCTCCTGAACTCTGAATCCAAAAAGATCTTATTTTCTGCATTTTTCCTCCTTAGGCTATTGGAAGACCTGTTTTCTAGAGAAGACCTTTCATTTTCTCCTCAATTTCTTCCTCCTTCTCACTGTTACTAAAACTTCCTAACTAAAGTTGAATCGAGACCTGATTTACGGGTGCATGCTGGTCCAGTTTTCTGAGTTAAAACGATATTATCCTGAGCCTACGCCCATTCAACCCCCTTTAAAATTGTTCATTGTGAGACATAAACTGATGGGTACTGGGCTTACCTCTGCCCCAATCCAGAGGTGACTTCTGGTGCTAACACCATCATTGGATGTTTCTTATTGATATGTTGTTAAAATCGAGCATAAATTTAAGCACCAAAACAAGCGGGAGTTTGGGTCATCAAATCCACAACAACCAAAGTCTGGTAAATATGGCCCTAACAACTAGCCTTTAGAAAACTAGTCCAAGACATAGGAAAAGTAGGGTAACGGAAAGAAGAAGAAGGACACTAAAAATGGTGTGATTTACACAAAATCCTCTGGAACAACACCAATGAATTTCACTCATTATAGTCATTAGTGGTTGAGATCAAAGACAAGTAGTTGAACCCTGATTCAAAATCTGATCTAGAAAATACTGATAGAAGACAGATCATTGATGCAGACCCCACTGCTATTGTCATGAACGCACCAATTCAACCAAAAGAACAAATAGATATTGAAGAGGGGGTGTACCTTTTTCATTCATAGATGTGGGTGAAGGGTACCACACTGCATTTTATTGTTGATAACGGAAGCCAGAAGAACCTTGTTGGCCCTTGACCAAGTTTTGGGATATTCTTGGTCATATTGACCTATATTTGGACTTCGACAGGCTGTCGAAGGAGGAGTGCAAGACAAAGTGGATATGAAGGGATATTGGCCCAATTTTGGGTCCTTTTTGGGATTTTGGGAATATGTAATGGGATTGGGATGTTGGCCCATGGGTTTACCCATTCTTAGGCCTATGTTGTAATGTATAAATAGAAGGCTAGGCAATGTAAGAAGTAGTCAAACAGTGCATCTATGTGATGTGAATGTATGCTAAGTGCAAGTAGGGTCTGTAAGTGCCTTGTGCATGACTGTAAGAGACTTGCAGAGCTAAGTGCAGGTCCTTGTAACATATTGTGGAAGGTTGAGTGTTGTAATGGAAGGAAGAAGGATCTAGTGAGTTGTGCAAATCTTCTGTCCTGTGCAGAGTAGGGTTTTGATGGCTCTATGATTATAGCCAATTGACTGAATATAATAAAGAAGAAGATTTGGTGGACATAGCCCCAGGGTGGGGGTGAACCACACAAACATTATGTTGTCTTTCTTTGTGCTTGTCTTGATATGTTTATGTATTCTTTGCTAAGTGATTAGAGATGATTAGATAAGTACACTTAAGTTTAGTGATAATGATGTATAAGAATGTTAGATATAATCTATATGAATGTGTTGAGTGCTTGATCTGCTAGATATGACCTATCTATTGATGTTAAGTTATTAAGTATGTTATATCAGTGTGAATGTTGCGAAGCCCTTTTTTATCGGCGAAGTGATTATTGATTGTATATTGAGGAACTGACGGTGCTAAGTTCTTTATTCAATAGTATAATCATAGATCTGTGTCCCAACTAAGGTTGCATACACCTGAGTCTCGCAACCACCCTTGCCTCTACCTTGGGTGAGACTTCATTTTCTTTGCAGGTGTTGTTGAAAGGGTCGGTAGTTAGGGCTTTGTTGGTGCGTTGTTGTAGCGTTGAACCTTGGTTCTGCCTCTGTACCAACAAATGGTTCCATTGCCAGGACCTGAAACTGTGATTGTTGGGAGCTGAGAAAGAAGAAGCCTTGTGAAAATATTCAACCTGGGATTGTGAAAGCTCTGTGCATAGATCTATTCCCTAGTGCATAGTGTCCTACTTGATTTATAAAGATCTGTGCTAAAGAAAGAATCCCGATATGAAGAAAGGGGATCAGATCTGAAGAAAAGAGGTAAGATCCGGAAGATTTGTGCCCTGAGAAAGGTAAAAGTGAGAATTTATGATTAAAAGAGGTAAGATCTGCAAGCCATGTACTTTGATAAAGGTAAGAATAGTGAAAAGTTTTAGATCTGGAATCTTTGTGCTCTGTAGAAGTAAGATAAGTGGAATTTTTTGTTTCTAGAGTATGTATATAGGTATGTTTAATAGAGTCTATCCTAGTTTGAAAACTAGGGTATTAATAGATGAAAGAAGTTTTGATATGAGTAGATCTGATAAGAATAGTGGAAGATATGTTATACCTATGCATAGAAAGAATTTTTGGACTAATGAATGGATGCATGATCCCAGAAAGAATTTATTGCAGGTTATCTCCTATGATCCTAACGCACATTACAGGAGAAGTTGGGGATCATTTAAACGAAAGAGAGGATTAACCCTCTATTATAGCTACAAAAAACCAGGACATCTTGCTAAGGCATGCCTTGGGAGAAGACCTGGTTGTCTTTGTTGCAAAGATATGAACCATGAAGTGTTGGATTTCCCTAGAATGATTTCTAATCTTGAAAGTATGAATATAAGACAAGAAAACCCTAAGGAAGATACAGAAACTAAGTCTATAGAAGAACCCCAGAAAGAATCAGAGAAGGTATTTCTACAGATGAAATAAACCTTGGATGACCACAGACATGTTAGATTATCAGAAATATTTAAAGACAAGGAATGCCTTGAAGCAAGAATAGGAGACTTTGACATTGACTGTGTTCTAGATGAGGAAACACAGGTGAATATCATGACAGAGGGAACTTGGGAAGCTATAGGAAGGCCTACTATGACTCCTTCATTTGGAGAAATAGGGTTATTCAGAGGAAAATTGGTAAACCTATGTGGAAAGCTTTCTTAGAGACCTATGAATGTAAATGGAACTTCGACAGAAGAAGATTTTCAGATTATTCAATTTATTGAGGACATCGCCCCATTTACCATGTTACTAGGGAAACCTTGGATTGAAAGAGATCAAGCCAGATGAAAAGAAGAAGAAGAAGTTTTGGAGCAGAAGAGACAAGAGTTAAAATATTTGATGACTAGAAGGATCACATACTTGATTGAAGAAAAAGAGAATAGGTCGAAGCTATTTAACACTAGAAACCCATATTTTGAAGCTTCAAGAACATTAGAAGACTCACAGGAGACTGAAGTACCTATCTCGGATAAAGAAGAGGTGTTACCCCTGAGTCTTAGGAGAGAATCACAACAACGCGAAGTGACTAAGACCACCGAAGATAAGAATCAGAATGGAAAATGAACTACCGAGATGAATCTCACTTGTAGGAAGGCTAGAAATCTAAGTAAGAAGAGAGCTAAGTTTGAAAAGTTATAGAAGGTTACAGAGGGAACTTCGCAGATAGAAAATTTGTAGAATTGGAGCTTCGTTGGGATATCAGAATAGTGACACATGGAACTTCGCCATGGCGAGGCAATATAGTCGTTGTGACCAATATATCCGTTCGATTACCTCTCTGAATGATTCAGAAAGAAGTTATAGCTTGACACCAGACCGTTCGAATGTGCCATAACGAACAGAACAAGAGTTAATGACGCTTCATACCCGTTACAAGTGAACCGTTGCCGAGTTGCCTATTTTTCCCATCGCATCATGTACGGAGAACACTTTTGCTAACCAATAATTTAAGCCCATAGATCAAGTGAATTGTATACAGTGATCATTTCCCTCTTGATGTTTATTCTAGTGTAGTATCTAAGTTAATTGTGAACCCGATATTATTAATCCTGAGCGTGTATGTCCGACGAGATCATCGCAGTTGAAGAATCAGTAGAATAAGTACTTCTCGACTTGATTACTGAAAGAGTCATGTCAGATAGAGGATTGTCTACTAGTCTATAGGCATCATCAACGAGAGGATGGTTGGCCTCTCCTTCCATTGCTTGATCCGGACCATCACGACTTGCAGACAAAAAGAGAACTAAACACAGAGACGATCTCGCGAATGCTAAGTTGATTTTGAGCATCTTACTCGCCTATATACCACCTCTAAGTGATGCAATAAATCGATATAGTGTGCCCAGAGACATTGAGTATGAATTGGTCACTTCGTACCTCCCAAAGGGGATACACGTAGTTCATGCAGATCAAGAAAAGATAACATTGTTGAAGTTTAGTGACTTCAACCTCGACAACAAGAAGGTATACAGCATGCTCGCCGCACATAAGTATTTGACCAGGACAAAAGGAAAGAATTCAAAGATTGTCCCTCAGTCATGGACCCATAACCTCGCACAGTCCACACTGCTCAACTCCATGAAGATTCCTCACTTCCAAAGGGACCAAGAAGTTAATCCATGCGTCAAGTTGTTGTTGTCCTGTTACCATGGTGGATACTTGTGGCTAAACCACTGTATCATAGTGGATCTGACATTAATCAATCAACTCACAGGGATGAGTATGGAAGGCACTGACCCACAAGATTTATATCCCAGAAAAACCATGAAAAAAGATGTTGAGAAAGGCACACAAGGCTACAAGGTATCTTCTATCCAATGCGGTACAGTGCGCCTAGCCTGTCAATTGATCGCAGGAAAGTTAGTCCGTAGGAGCCAACCCACCCAAGTCACTGTTTTTGTAGTTGACTTTTATAGGATAAATCCGTGAGTGCGGACACAAACCGATCTCCCTAGATCCACCTGGATCTAGAACAAAACAGGACAGAATAATACACTTTCCCTAGATCTAGCCTATTGAATGAACTAAGAGATAAGGGTTATGGACATACCTTATAAACGCTTTCCTTAGATATCTGTTGTTCCAAGCTTCGCTCCAATGCTCTCGTCCCGTCTAGATCACAACAAAAAAAACCAATCGAAGTAAAGGCAGATTAAGATATTCAATGACTAGTCTATACATATGATCAAGAAATTATGTAATAAAGTGACATCATCTTTATGGGAAAGGGACATATTGTTGTATTGAATTAATTGAAAGTGAAACTTACAACTTGAGCCTCGATGTCATAGGTCTCCTTTCGATGGCTCCTAGCTCTGAAACACACACTTGCTCATGCATGAAGAAAATCAACTACTTGTGATGACCTTGCTATTGTCTCTTGCTGCTGTAGCATCAGTCCTCCATATAGTCTTGCACTAATTTTCTAATCAATCTCTATCTAGCTTGTTTCTTGTTTGCTTA
>ML877282.1:7011-17934 GCA_009831015.1 Picea engelmannii | reverse complement strand
ACACAAGGAAAATTACATAATGACCTCCATCAGAAGTGGTCCACATACTTGCAACAATTCCATCTCAATATCAAGTATCACACTCGAACCACCAACCGCGTCGTTTATTTCCTCAATCGACCTCCAATGGAAACACTCACCATAGTGTTAAACTTCTGCAGCCATGAGACCTCCGGATTGACCCAACTCTATGAGAGAAAACCTGACTTCACCACCACCTATCATATGTTGGGCACCAACACAACTGTCATTGATTTCCACCTTCAGGACAAGTTTCTCTACCATTTGGGCCATCTCTGTGTTTCATCAAGTGAGGGAGCGAAGCTGATTTGGGAAGCTCACTATAGTCGGGTGGCATGACACTTCGACGTAGAAAAGACAGTGGCAATGTTGCAACAACATTTCTATTGGTTGTAACTTCGACATGATGTCAGCAAGTATATCAAGTCATGCACTGCCTACACCATAGAAAAACCGACTATAAAGAAACAAGGTATGTACACCCCTCTTCCTACTCCTGAAAGACCCTGGGAATCCATCTCAATGGACTACATGTTAAGCCTTCTTTCAACAAAGCGGGGAAATGACTGTGTTTTTGTGGTGGTTGATCATTTTTCCAAGATGGGAATTCTGACCACCTACAAGAAGGGCATCACAACGGAGGACACTACCAAGATCTTATTTGAATGAGTGTGGATAGATTTTGGGATTCCCCAAACTATCATCTCATATCAGGATAGTTGGTTCCTCAACAGATTGTGGTTGATCCTTTGGTCACTATTGGACTCAATGCTCTCCAAATCAACTACCTTCCACCCCCATACAGATGGACAAACTGAGGTCATTAACAAGATGATCGTACATGTCTTGCACATGTACAATTCCAAGCATCCACACACATGGGATAACAATATTCCCTATGTTCAGCACAACTACAAAAGAGCCATACATAGCTCAACCAACCACAACCCCTTTCAGGTGGGGTTGCAATGTCAACCATTGGGTCCCATGGATGTTGCACTACCCCTTTCCTCCACTCAGGAATAACCATATCATGCTCACATTGAAGTAGATAAAGCCACCCGATTCATTGAACAAATCAATTACATCTGCCAACATGTTTAGGAGATTTTACAGAAGTCCAATTCCAAGTACAATCAACACCACGATCAATGACGGGTGCCACACAAGTTTCAGGTGTGAGATAAAGTTTGGTTGCACTTGCAGAAAGAACACCTTACAAGACCCCATCAAAAGCTTCGTCTACTTGGCTATGGAAGTTATATCATCACCAAGGCTATGGGTGACAATGTTTTTGAGCTCAAAATTCCCCCCTTCCTTGGCTTGCACCCAATGTTTAATTTGGACCTCCTTCAAACATGCTTTCCACCATTATTGGACACCTCAGAGGTAGCATAACAATTGACACAGATAGAGCTCAACCTAAATTCATGGAACATGCATCCACTGATCAAATCATGGACACACATGTCAAGGGAACTCGACAACATATTTTTTAGCATTATCATGTTATCAAAGAAGGGCAACTCTTACACCAAGGCAAGTGGCTCACATAGGGAAAAATTTAGCAGAAATTTGTTCATCTGATGGGGGCGTTCAATGCAATGGAGACCATTGATTCCTAAAGGGGGAGGATTTATCTAGGTGGATATCAGTGGCCACCCACCTATTCCAACTGGCTCACAAACAACTTTCATCTTGCCAATTTCAATTTTCATCTTGGTAGTCTTTTTCTAGATTTTCAGGTCCTAAACTTTTGGGGCTATTTTGAGGCCCTAAACAACTTTTTTGGGGATCAACACACTCATGTTGTACACTGAGTTAGAGTGGGACAAAAAAATGTGTACTCCTTAGATAGAACTTTCCAATGGGATATCGTGCTAAAACGAATATCATATGCAAAAGTTACGACGTCGGGAAGTTGATGTACCAACTTACCACAACGAGGCCCACATGAAATTTGGCGCTTCAATTCCTAGGGTTAATTTTTTGGATGTCTATGGTTTTGGAATTCATTTTTGGTTTAAAAATTTCATTTAAGCCCCATTGTACTCATCTTCTTTCGAATGAGCATAGCCTTCACATCTCTTCTCTCAGATAAGATGCCACTATTCTAGCAAGCTTGTTTCAGTCAACATTTTATAGTTTCATTATAAAAAAAAATTAATAGAAGTCAAGTTTTATTGTATCTCTGTTATTATTCATTGTATCTCTATGTTAATATTGTATATATGTGTTTTTCGTTTTGTTCGTCTCATAAATCTGGATCACCAATCTAGTTCAGACTTCTATTGTACCTCCAATCACTAACTCATCAAGACAAGTTGTTGTGGATGATCAGATGATGGAGGATTTGCTTGGAGCTGATTATACAATAGATGAAATTATAGAGGCAACTAGTGCAGATCTTTCTGGTGAAGAAGTTTCTAAGTCTTGTTGGACAGTCATATGTTCCAAAAACTGGTCATGGGCATTTCCACTCTCCTCCCATAATTGATCCACTAGTGATTGAAGGGGAAAGATGACGCAACTCACCCTCGATGGCACAGTCGCTCTCACAAGGATCTTCTCTCTCCCAGCCCGAAGAACTCGACGGTTCTTCTCTCTTCCTATCGGATTCTCTGTACCCACAGTTCACTCTTTTCTATCCTCTTTTTCCTCTGCTCGGGGAATAGGAACTTCGCCTCTCGCGCTATGAACCACTCGAGATCTCAACTCCCGATACCCGATGCACCGAGATGCCGAGGTTCRCAACCTCGCGATCTCGTGGCTTCGCTTCTCGCGAGTTCAGATTAACTTCACCTCAACTTCCGAGGCCCGAGTCGCCGATACCCRAGTATCGCTATCTCATCCCCTCGCGAGTTCGCGACTTATGAGACCAGTTGTTTGGCTCTTCAACTCCCGAGACCCGACGTCCCGAGATCACGTGCCACCTATCCCTCCGAAAATCGACGCTCCCACGGAACCTGGAAATCGCTACCTACGATATCGACGTGCATGCAACCCTTACACTCGCCAACTCCGATATGCCGATACGCGATCGCAAATGGGTTCTACATGCGCTTGAAGGTTGAGTCTCTTCCAGAAATTTCAAGTCGTCGATCCTCTTCCTCTTGAAGAGTCCTTCGCTCCGAAACTTCTCCCGTTCGGGGCTTCTCCTGGGTCTGTTCCACAATACTTGTAAGGAACTCTCCCTCCTGAGCTTTCACCAATTTTCCACTCAGAACCACTTTGAATTCAATTCTTCCATAAAATCACATAAGCAGCATATGAAATAAGTAAGTAACAAGAAGCAAATATGAAAAGGCATAATGCCAACAGCACACAGAGAATAAACACATCCATGGAATTGAATCAAGGCTTCCCTGTTCTCCTCTTCCCAGACCTTCCTCTGAGACTTCAATTCAACCTGTTCTTCACCTGCACGGTTCGAATAACTCAACACCGCTTCTGGCAACAAAGATGAGAGTTTAACTGTCCAGCCTCCTCAACACACTCTATGCGGAGGAATTCCACTGCACTCTATGCAGGAATATCCTAGCTTAAACAGAGAAACGATTGAAACTCATTCTCTCATTCCCTCAGATTTCGAACCTGCCATGCGATCACATATGCAGCATATAGACAATAGGCAAAACAAGAAGCAAAGATGCAACAGCATAATATCAACAACACACAGAGAATAATCACATCCATGGAATTGAATCAAATCTTTACTATTAACTCAATATCTGTACATGGGGATCCTTCAACAGTTCTCTGAGTTGCTCTCTTCCTGTCCTTGAACGCTAATGCTGCTAATCTCCATAAATCTGAATAATAAAATCAACAACACAAAGGAGGGTGCCTATATTCCGTTTTCCCTCTCGAAAGCCAAAACTGTCTAATCTACAGTTAATTCCTATCTAATAGCATTAAAACTAATAAATGCCTTCTTATCTATAATACAATACAAGTGCGCTCAACTTTGAATGCCTTCATTTAAATGGCGGCGCAACAATCTTCAACGTAATTCAAAAAGTATGTGACGGCGCTGTCCAGTTGTTCTCTTTTTTTTTTTCCTTCACGTGCTGGCTCACTTGGTGAGGTGTGGATGCTCCTGCATCATACTCCTCGGCTCAAAAGATTTCATGGGCTCCTATCCATGAGCTCCTGCACGGTGTGACCATGCCTATGTATCACTGCTTCTGTTTCCCAGCTGGCATCCTCCACTGGGTGATTCTTCCATTTCACCAGGTATTCAAAATATTGCTTTCTCCTGGTCTTCCTACCTACTCTTTTCTCCAGTATGCACTCCATCTGCGGTTCTTGTGCAAATGGTAATTGTTTCTGCCACTGGATCACTGGTTCATCAGTTCCAGTTTCTGCATCCTTGGCCCTGTATGGGTATAAGTCCGAAATATTGAAAATCGGAGATATCCCGATGCCCTCTGGAAACTCAAGCTCGTATGCGTTCTCTCCGAACTTTCTCAGGACTCTGCATGGCCCGATTTTCTTCATCTTGAGCTTGTTATACGTTCCCCTTGGGAACCTTTCTTTCCTCAAGTGCGCCAGAACCATGTCCCCAACTTCAAACTGAAGTTGTCTCTTCCTCTGATCGGCTCTGCGCTTATACTCCTGATTTGCCTTCTGCAGCCGCTGCTTCACCTCTGCGTGAAGTTCTTGCATCGCCTCAGCGAATTCTTCAGCTCTCGCGCTGCTAGTTTCAGTTTGTTCTGACTCCCTGAGTTCAGAAACTCCCCTCGGCTGTGTCCCATACAAAATTTGGAATGGACTCTTACCTGTACTCCGATTCACCGAATCGTTGTACGCGAATTCTGCCTGTGGCAATATTTGGTCCCAACTACTGTGGTGCTCTGTCACCAAGCTTCTCAATAGATCCCCCAGGCTTCTGTTGACCACCTCGGTCTGTTCATCTATCTGCGGATGGTAAGCTGAGCTAAATGACAGATTAGTCCCTAGATTCTTCCATAGCATCCTCCAAAAATGACCTATGAACTTGGTATCCCGATCCGAGACTATGCTTCTCGGCAATCCATGCAATCGCACAATCTCTCTGAAAAACAAATTCGTGATGTGGGTCGCATCGCTGGTCTTATGACACGGAATAAAATGTGCCATCTTTGAAAACCTTTCCACCACCACAAAGATGGAATCAACTCCTCGCTGCGTTCTTGGCAAACCCAACACAAAATCCATACTGATGGCTTCCCATGGCCTCTCAGGTATGGGCAACGGCTGATAAAACCCTGTGTTCTGCTTTCGGCCCTTCGCGTGTTGACATATCTGACATCGGTCAACAAATCTTTTAACACCAGCGCGCATCCCCGGCCAAAAATACGATTCGCTCAGCTTGGCGAATGTTTTGTCATGTCCAAAATGACCTGCTAAGCCCCCGCTGTGCTTCTCCTTTACCAAATTCTCCCTCATAGAGCAATTCGGAATGCACAGTTGATTGCCCCGAAATAGAAATCCTTCCTGGATCATGAAATCAATCCACGGGCTTCGATCTCTGATAACGGGATTCTCAGCTGCCTCGTACGCCTCTGAAAAATCTGCATCACCTGCATACATGTCTTTCAGATTTTCAAACCCCAAGGTTTTGACTCTGAACTCCTGCAGCAATAAACATTTCCTGCTCAAAGCGTCAGCTACTTTGTTAGCAGTCCCCGAAATGTGTTTGATCACGAACGTGAAATTCTGCATGTATTCTACCCACTTCGCATGCTTTTGATTCAACTTCTCCTGCTGACTTACGAACTGCAATGCGTGATTATCGCTGTACAAAATGAATTCTTTGGGTATCAAGTAATGCCCCCACTTTTTCAGTGCCTGTATGATGGCATAAAACTCTTTGTCGTACGTGGAGTACTTCAGCTTTGCATCATCCAGCTTTTCGCTGTAATATGCAACAGGTCGGTCATCCTGACTCAAAACCCCTCCAACAGCATACCCGCTGGCATCACATTTCACTTGGAAAGTTTTCTGAAAATCTGGCAGCACCAGAATTGGCTGCTCTGTAATCTTTCGCTTCAACAGATTGAAGCTCTTCTCAGCCTCGGCTGTCCAATGAAAAACTTTATGCCGCTTCTTCACGGTGTCCATCATCGCTGCGCTAATTCTACTGAAGTTTCGAATGAACTTTCTGTAGAAACTATCCAATCCATGAAAACTCCTTACTTCGAAAATGTTCCTCGGTGACAGCCAATCCCTGATTACTTCTACCTTCTCAGGATCCATCTTCAATTCATTTGCCGAGATTACAAAACCCAAATAAATGAGTTATGTATGCATGAACGAGCATTTATTCAAATTGATCAGCAGCTTCTCCTGTTGTAGCCTTCTCATCACTATGGCCAAATGCCTCAAGTGTTCAACCTTTGTCTTGCTGAATATCAGTATGTCGTCCAGGTATACAACCACAAATTTACCAATGAATTCCCGCAGGACTTCATTCATTAGCCTCATAAAAGTGCTCGGCGCGTTTGTCAACCCAAACGGCATGACCAGCCATTCGTACAATCCCTCGTTTGTCTTGAATGTTGTCTTCCATTCATCTCCCTCTCTCATCCGGATCTGATGATATCCGCTCTTGAGATCTATCTTCGAAAAATAATTTGCCCCACTTAGGCAATCCATCAGATCATCCATTCTCGGCAGTGGAAATCTGTACCTGATGGTGATTTTATTAATCGCCCTGGAGTCTGTACACATCCTCCAACCTCCATCCTTCTTTGGACTTAGTATCGTTGGAACGGCACATGGACTTAGACTTTCTCTGACCAGTCCTTTGTCCTACAGATCCCGTACCTGCCTTTTGACCTCCTCATTCTCCTGAGGTGTCAACCTGTACGCTGCCTTGTTTGGCAAACTTGCTCCGGGTATGAGGTCAATGTGGTGACTCACACTCTGCATCGATGGCAACGAACGAGGTAGTTCGTCCACGATGATGTCAGCGAACTCTCCCAACAGTTCCTGAATCTCCTCCGGCAAGTCGTCCACTCTTGTGCTAGTCAAAACGATTTTCGGCTTCCTAACAACAAAGAATTGTGGATCTTCATTTTTCTCCAACTCTGTGAGAAGCTCTTTCCCACTCATGAGAAGTATCGCGTTGTTTACTTCCGGCTTCACCTCTTTATCTTTTATCGGAAGCAATCTGTGTGTTCTCCCATCCTTCTCCAAGGTGTATGTGTTCATCCTTCCGTCATGAACAACATTTCTATCATACTGCCACGGTCTACCCAGCAGTATGTGACATACGTCCATGGGAATGACATCACACAGAATCTCATCATGATAATTCCCAATTTTAAATTTAACTAAGCACTGTTTAGTGACACTTACTCGGTGTCCTTTCTGTAACCACGAGACTTTATATGGACTCGGGTGCTTAGTTGTTTCCAGCTCCAGTTTTTCCACCATCTCGGTCGAAACGAGATTATCGGTGCTTCCACTGTCCACGATCACCTTGCACTTCATGTCCTTGGCTGTGCAGGCCATTCTGAACAGTCTGCTCCGCTGCACTGAACTGTCCACCTCTTTCTCCGGTGCCAAAAGAACTTTGTGCATCCCAAGCGATCTTCCGCTGTCCGCATCCTCGCTCTCAACATCATGCCTCTGCTGCGCCTCAGCGATGTGAGCTTTTCCTCTGTCCATTTTCCTCTCTAGACAGTCAATGGCCTTGTGTTCGTCCTTTCCACATGTAAAACATGTGACAATTCCTCCACGGCCTCTTCCTCTACCTCGGGTACGAGGAATTTCGTTGGCGTCAGCATATCCGCCACCCTGCTCAGTATGTTGCCTCCTCGGCTCAGCATATTGTTGCCTTTGTTCTGTTTGTGGTTGCCTTTGCTATGAGGTTCCACCTCTCTCAACCTTTCCCTAAGGCTTCTGAGTTCTCTCTTGGGAAACTGCCTTGCCTCGGGGCTAGCTCCTACCTCGCCCTCGCTATCCCTTCTTACGGCTCAGCTTCTCTTCGGCCTTCAAAGCCATCTGGTACGCATCCTCAACTGTGCGGATGGTAACCATGCTTAGCTCATCCTGAATGTCATACCTCAGCCCATTCAGGTATCTTGCCACCTTTTCGTCATCACTCTCCCGATGACCAGCTCGAATGTTGAGCCTGTAGAATTCTTCAGTGTACTCTTTCACCGTCATCATCTTCTGTCTCAGGTTCTGCATGTGCCTAAACAGAGTGATCTGGTAGTCTCTCGGAATGAACTTCGCCTTCATCTTGGCGATCATCCAATCCCAGCTCTTGATCTTTTGTTTTCCTTTGGAACGTCTGTCAGCCTGCAGCTCATCCCACCATAAGGCTGCATGTCCTTTCAACTTGGTTACAGCATGCCTTACCTTCTTATCCTCTTCGATATCCTCGTAATCGAAGTAGGTGTCGAGTGCTCGGATCCAATCAAGCAACTCTTCTGCATTTAGACTTCCCTCATAGACGGGAATGTCCATCTTTGTCTTTGAGCTCATTCTGGCAATGGCTCTGATCAACCTCTCTGTTGAGACATCTTCTGTTGTGACTTCTTCTGCCTCATGTCCAGCTTCTTCTTCGACTTCAGAATCGCTGAACTCTCCTGCGCCAGCTCCGCGTCTCTGCGCAGTCTCCATCTCCTCGAGCCTTGCTCGGAGATCTCACATCTGTCTCTCTATCTCTGGGTTCCCTGTCGGTCTACCCCTTCTTTGGGCATCCCTGTCCTCACGATCAGGTGACTGCCTCTCTCTCCTGGGGGGCATTATGAAATCTGCTTCTCCCTGTTACCTGAACAAAGAGAACTCAATCCCGCTCTGATACCACTCTGACGCAAATCACCCTCGACGGCACAGTCGCTCTCACCAGGATATTCTCTCTCCCAGCCCGAAGAACTCGATGGTTCTTCTCTCTTCCTATCGGATTCTCTGTACCCACAGTTCACTCTTTTCTATTCTCTTTTTCCTCTACTCGGGGAATCGGAACTTCGCCTCTCGCGCTATGAACCACTCGGGATCTCAACTCCCGATACCCGATGCGCCGAGATGCCGAGGTTCGCGACATCACGATCTCGTGGCTTCGCTTCTCGCGAGTTCAGATTAACTTCACCTCGACTTCCGAGGCCCGAGTCGCTGATACCCGAGTATCGCTATCTCGTCCCCTCGCGAGTTCGCGACTTATGAGACCAGTTTCTTGGCTCTTCAACTCCCGAGACCCGACGTCCCGAGATCACGTGCCACTTGTCCCTCCGAAAATCGACGCTCCCACGGAACCTGGAAATCGCTACCCGCGATATCGACGTGCATGCAACCCTTACACTCGCCAACTCCGATATGCCGATACGCGATCGCAAATGGGTTCTACATGTGCTTGAAGGTTGAGTCTCTTCCAGAAATTTCAAGTCGTCGATCCTCTTCCTCTTGAAGAGTCCTTCGCTCCAAAACTTCTCCCGTTCGGGGCTTCTCCTGGGTCTGTTCCACAATACTTGTAAGGAACTCTCCCTCCTAAGCTTTCACCAACTTTCCACTTAGAACCACTCTGAATTCAATTCTTCTATAAAATCACATAAGCAGCATATGAAAGAAGTAAGTAACAAGAAGCAAATATGCAAAGGCATAATGCCAACAGCACACAGAGAATAAACACATCCATGGAATTGAATCAAGGCTTCCCTGTTCTCCTCTTCCTAGGCCTTCCTATGAGACTTCAATTCAACCTGTTCTTCACCTGCACGGTTCGAATAACTCAACACCGCTTCTGGAAACAAAGATGAGATTTTAACTGTCCAGCCTCCTCAACGCACTCTATGCGAAGGAATTCCACTGCACTCTATGCAGGAATCTCCTAGCTTAAACAGAGAAACGATTGAAACTCATTCTCTCATTCCCTCAGATTTCGAACCTGCCATGCGATCACATATGCAACATATAGACAATAGGCAAAACAAGAAGCAAAGATGCAACAGCATAATATCAACAACACACAGAAAATAATCACAGCCATGGAATTGAATCAAAGCTTTACTATTAACTCAATATCTGTACATGGGGATCCTTCAACAGTTCTCTGAGTTGCTCTCTTCTTGTCCCTGAACGCTAATGCTGCTAATCTCCATAAATCTGAATAATAAAATCAACAACACAAAGGAGGGTGCCTATATTCTGTTTTCCCTCTCGAAAGCCAAAACTATCTAATCTACAGTTAATTCCTATCTAACAGCATTAAAACTAATAAATGACTTCTTATCTATAATACAATACAAGTGCGCTCAGCTTTGAATGCCTTCATTTAAATGGCGGCGCAACAATCTTCAAAGTAATTCAAAAAGTATGTGCTGGCGCTGTCCAGCTGTTCTCTTTTTTTTTTTTCCTTCATGTGCTGGCTCGCTTGGTGAGGTGTGGATGCTCCTGCATCAAAAGAACTACACCATTGTTAACTCCACAATAGAGAGGTCAAGAGTGCCAGAATACGGGTTCATCATCCTTACCTAGATTGAGCAATGTGTGGTGAGAACTCCTAAACGCATTCAAGTGGATGAAAGTGGTCTAGTATCACTTGAAGGTAAGTTACATAATCGGACTATTCATTATCATTCTTATAAAATCATTAAAGAATATTTTGAACCAAAATATGATGCCGCTAAATTTCAATTATTTTTGGCTTTGCTCGAATTTTGATTGTTGTTGGGAGGATTTTAGGCATAAAACTAGTCAAAAGTTTAGAAACAAGTCATCATATTGTTAGAAACCTTGTGGATGCTTTTCAAAAAATTGGTAATAAATCGTGTTCCAGAGACCGTAATGCAACCCGACATGTCTTGTCACAGTCAATTGTTAGCAAGATCACAACAAATCATCATTTTCTCCAACAAACCTCTCATCTCATGAAATGAAATATCAAAACCCTTAGAAATTATTCTAATAGAT
>WSFP011469424.1:0-17935 GCA_009831015.1 Picea engelmannii | reverse complement strand
TGAAACACATCCTTATTCCAAATTCCACTTTTTGTGTCATGAAAAACTTATTTATTCCAGTAGGATGCTATGAATGCAATAAGTTTAAGACAACTTATTTTACAAGGAGATATATTTTCAATTGAACCATAATATCAATCAAAATATCAACGCCATGTCAAAAATGTGTGCCATAGAAAACCATATAATTTCGATTTTCTTTTCTAGGGGACCCTACCTACTATAGTTATTTTAATAAGTCTTTTAATGAATTATAAGTTTTTGAACTCTTTGAAAACTCTTTGAATAGGTGATCAAAGTATGATTCAACACATGACGACTACACAAGGTAGTCTAATCTCAGTAGAATAGAACTCCAAATATCTGGTTTCATTCTTAGAACTATTTGATTTTGATTTGTTGATTGTACTTTCTTCTCAGTAATGATGTTTCAAACAAAATTTTAGATCATAATTTAATGTATGCCAACAAAAAAGACACTCATGGAAGGGAAGAATGGGAAAGGAGAAAACAAGGAAAAATTGTATCAATCAAGTTGCAACAAGGTGGTTTATCTAGTTTGACAAGTACTCAGCAAATAGCATTGCGAACATAAGAAGGCTAATTTATTTTTCTTTAGTTGTTTGCATTCTTCATTCATTCAGATTAAATTAGCAAAAATTTTCAAAACCAATGAATAATAATGTAACTTGATTGATCTAGTTGTTTGGCTAAATCTTCCAAAAATAAAACTTAAGTAGTGAAAAGAAAACCAAAATCAAAATATATCCAGGAAAAACATGAAATAAATCAAAACATATACAAGAAACACTTTATATATAATCAATTTAGACTTTAATATGTTTTAAAATAATGTTTTAGATGTGAATTGTTATCGCACAATTTTTTCCTTGAGCAAATCCAACCACAAGCGTCACTAGTGTGACACAAATGGGAGTAAGATCCACTGTCACCTTAGCAAATACTCCCCTCACTTTAGTAGTAGATAAATCCAACACAGAGGCTTCCCGGGTGATCTCAAGGGAATGGAGGGAAATGAGAAAATGGTTTGGAAAGATCCTTGTTTTGATCACTTGAATAAGATGACTAGGTCTTGAAGAAAGAAGGTTTGGGAGAGAAAAGAAGGTAGGTTGGGATGTCACCTGCAAAACCAATGTTAGCACAACAATACCAAGATAAAATATCATGAAATAAGCCCAAAAACCACTACCAACTTAGAAAGTAAGGATTCTTGTCATAAAATTGCAGCAAACTATAGGTTATAACAACAATGAATAGAATGTAATGTCCACAATATTTCACCATCAATATTAGTAAGTAATGATATTATATGAAATCCCTTAACAAGTAGATAATTATTCAATACTTAAAAAACCATTTTGATGGTTAGAAGGGTTGGAAAATTAATGTTATCAACAGAATTTATGCATCCCTAATGGTTGTAGATTTACTTTTATAACAACAAGAAGCAAATTAAGGCAATTTCACAACATTTTTGCACTAATAGATTGCTTAGAACATGAACAATCCAACAATAGATAGAACAATTTAAAGAGAGTAATTATCATGTTTATCAATGCAACCAATGCCTTATCTTCGAAGGGTAAATGGAGTCAAATAGAAGAGAACAATAAGGGAAAATATCAAAGAGAAAGCTAGGCAACGAGATTAAAAGGAGTCTTAACAATCTCTAGATTTATGTTTCCCTAGGATGTCTAGCAAGAGAATCCCAACGATTTCCTTGTAAATGTTCTATTTCCTTCTAGATAACCTTTTGCAATAGCTTGAGGGAAAGGGAATGATGCCTTAAGGGGGTCTTAACAATCCTTAGGGGCGGGTTTTTCTACAAAGGACTAGGGTTAAAGGAGTCTTAACAATATTTAACAATCATTTTTCAAAGCAACAATGGAAAATAAGGGCTTTTAGGGTTTTGAAGATAACCTTGAACAATGATAACATGCAAAATATCAAAGTAGAAGAGAGCAAAACCAAGGCATTTTGCAAATTAAACCTTGGAAACAACTTCCAATCCACAAGAGATCTTTCTCAAACCCAAAAGATCACTTCCAAGCCAAATCACGCTATTTTTCCATTTTGTACCCAAAAAAGGCTTGTACCTCATTATCTTATGGGACGAAGGGGCTAAAGGACTAAAGGGGTTTTTAATGGCATTAAATAAAGAAATAAAGTTAAGAGTAGTCATGACTAAAATGCAATGACGAGGTACAGGGTAAAGAAAAATCCAACCCATACTCAAGTGGGGGGTAGAGCTCAAGTACAAGAAACCAACCCCTTCGCCCCATAAGATAATGAGGTACAAGCCTTTTTTGGGTACATATAACCCGAAGACCCAAAAGATGAGGAAACCTAAGGGAAATATGATGGAAAGTGGTAAGTATGATCAAGAATGATACGATGGATCTTCAAGAAGACCCCCTAGTAGCACCCCTTTTTTCCTCAGGAGTGACGACACTTACTAGGATACCAAGATAACCACCAAGTTGAAATGAGGAAAAAAGTATAACTTCCAAGAAAATGTTAGATAATAAGAAACAATCCTTTGAAACTCATTCAAATGCATCAAATATTAAAATGACGTTCACCATGAAACTTGACTAGTTACCTCATGAAGCAAGATCCATCGCCTTCATGTGGATGATACCAATGTGGTGGAACTTTTCTCTGTTGCAGATGGTCATGGTGAAATGTGGTGAAGAGGAGGGGTTGTTTGGGCTATGTTGGTCATCCAGCTCTCGACACTCCATGTTTGCTACATGTGAGCCTAGAGACTTGATCTATTTAGTTACCCATAAATTTGGAGGGGGTAACATGAACCATTTGTAGTATATGAAAATAACCTTCCATCTTCGTCTTTGAGAAAATAAGAATTATTTCTAATGACAGAGGAAATTTTGTAAGGGACGAGCCATATTTTTTGAAGCTTTGAATTTTTCCCTTTATATGCATGAGCATGATCCCATAAAAGAACCTTTTCACCAGCTATACAAGTAGTCGATTTATCTTTTTTATCGAAATATTTTTTGACAGATTGCTTCATTTTCTTTAGATAAGAGCATAACTTGTATTTCTTCTAAGGCCAAAAAAGAATTTAGTCTTTGAGGGAAATCTATAGAATTCATCTCTTTAGCTTGCAAGGCTAATTTGATAGAGGTAAGTTCAAGTTCAATAGGCATGACGACTTCCTGACCATATAAGAACTGAAATGGGGTATGACCCATGCTCATCTTAGTGGTTGTATAATCTGCCCACAAGGCATAAGTCAGCAAGGTGTGCCACTCGAGGGGTTTGTTTTCAATGATATTCTTCAAAATTTTAATCAATTTTTTATTTGTTGACTCATCTTTCCCATTTACATGGGGGTATTAAGTTGATGAATTGAAATGTTTCACTCTAAATTTATTAAGGAACCACTAGTAAATTGGGCCCATTTTCCGACAATTTTATCGATGAAGGTTCGTCACAAAAATGTCTCAAGAACAATGAAGCCCACAAACCATTTATTGTTGCGTCTCAAATGTGAGAACTGCGACAAACTATGGTTTGTCGCAAGATCGACCAAAGTGCGTCACAAACATTTTTCGCAAAAGTTCGTCCTAATATCAACAAAAAAATCGTCTTAAGATCGACAAAAAATTCGTCTTAAGATCGACAAAATGTTCATCTTAAGATTGAGAAAAAGTTCATCTTAAGATCGACAAACTTCCAACAAATTTTCATTACTTTCGACGGTATTTTCATCTTGAAACCGTCGATGCAAGCCAATGTCTTAGTCGAATTTCTGACGAGGGTTTCATGAAATAGAAAAAAAATTAACACAGAATGTCTTAGCCCATATGGGAAGGGAACCTTGGTCAATGGTGAAAAACTCCTCATTCCTCACCATTGGATCCAACCCCTTTGGGGACTTTGAAGCTAACCTTAACAAAAGTTTATGCTATGCAATTGGAATAAATCCCCATAACATGATCCATCAAATCCAATAAATGAAGGTGTCAGATTGCAAGATTGCAAGTTTAGCATATGTTCCACTTATGATAAAAGCACACTTATTTTATAATACCTTTTTTAGTTGTATCATTAAATTGGATTTTAGAATCTACTTATATATTACATTCTAGAAGTGCCTACTTCCAGTTAGAAACATAAATGTTCAACCAAAAGTTTTACTAGAGAATGAAGGAGAATTAAAACCAATACATATCAATGTAAGTAAAGATATGTGAGAACACTAGCTACAATTCATGGACATAAAAAATAATTATCAAGGTAATTCCTCAAACCAATTCAATCGAAAAATATAGTCGTAGAGATCATGTTTTTAAGTTGAAAGTGTAGTGCATATATAGAAACAACTAGAAAATAAAAAAAGACGGGAAAGACAAATTGATGCTAACGCATTTCATAGAAACTTGAAATAAGTACAAATTTCAAAAGCCATGTCAAGAAATATAACTTTACCACCTAAAACTGATACAAGAGGCTCAGACCTCAAAATTTTCGAATATTAATATCTAAAAAATCATTTGATCTAGAACTTCAACCCAGTGGAATGGGAAAAATAAGCCAAAGACCGCATTGTCGGTGACATCTAAACACGTCGTCTAGTGAATGTCAAATATCTGATATGATCTTTTGTTTCAAGATACGGTCTATCCATCATAGTATGCACTTTTTTAGTCTTGGCATATTTTCCTTTTACAATAGTAGGCTTACACAAAGTGCCACCCCCTTCCATTTCAGAACACAATCTTTTGCATGGGAAAAACTGAATGTACTGATTTCATCAAATGATTTATCTTCTACCTTATTTGTAAATGACTTCTCACAAACCTCATATGTGCATAGGAGGACCTCAAATGTCTGAATATTTGCACTCAAAATTGTAATATTGAGTGAATATCACTATTAAAGAAACAATTAATTAGGTACGTAATAATGAATATCTTGGAGTAAGGATATAATTCATTATACTGCATAACTAATCCAAAGGTTGTACAACAAGACAAAAGAATAGATTTTAAACAATAGAATTGATCATAATTGAAGCTTTTTCTGTCTTATTTTAATGCTTAGACGGTGATATTGATGATGAGGATCCCAATCTAGGCAACGATTTTGATGATGTAGTTATTTGTTGTAGCATGATTTTGTTTTACTCTAGAGACCATTTAGAGCCTATTTTTTTATGTATTTTAGTTCATAGATGGATTTCACTTGGTGCTATTTTGGTTATATGGACCCTTATTTGTTATATACATGAGAAAGCATATTTGCGTATAATGGTTTGGATTCATTTGGATGCACATGAATATATATGTTTTTTTTCAAAAATTGAATATTTTGTGTATTTTTCGTCAACCAATGTTTTGGTCTGATTTTTTTCCAATTCTGGTCTAGTTCAAGTTTTTGGGGTCGATTGATTCAATGACTGGTATATTTCTAATAACATTAGTCTTAACAATAACATGATTCTATCACAACAATTCACAATAATCCAATAGAGGCCACAAACACCACTATTTCCACAAAGAGTGCAAAGCACCCAAATTTATCATAAGATAAGACAAGATAATTTTATTATGTCCACAAATGTCCAAAGAATAGATCATTGGACTAGGAAATCATCAAAATATGGGTGTTGCAATAAAATATGAAAGATACAAATGAAATTTCACTAAGTGAAAAAAAATACATGAGAAAAGGTTAATCAAAAAATTACACCTTGAAAAGAGTGGAGAACATCACTGAACATCATATATTAACAAGAGGTCGAAGTAGAGGAGGAAGTACACACATCCCTATCATCACATATCTAAGTGAAGGAGACAATTTAAATCATGATAACATTTTCTTGGGAAAGCCCAAATTTGGAAAGGCCTACTTGGGTGACTAAGAGTGATTCATGAAAACACACCTAACATTTGGGACTGATGAGAAGAATCTAGTGATGGGCATATGGCTTCTCTATAAGGAAAGAACATGGGAGTGTGTGTGGCTCTATGACCTCATGGAGGTGAGGCATCTACTAACTAAGTGAGAGGATGCATATTGTCTGGAAAATTCATTGTGTTGCTTATGACACAAGAAACAAATGAGTGTGTATTTATGATACTACACTTATAAAGGGTCAACCCAAGTGTAACACACAAAAATGCTTTAGGCCCACTCATAACTCATAATAGAGGGATCTGTAGTCTAAATTAACCACAGTGAAGATGCACCAAGGGTGTTATCACTGAAATATCGTCCGCAACATTGGACACAATGGTTAAGGAAAAATATCAATGCCAACAGCAATTAGTCCACCTAAAACACAAAAAATGCATCCAAAAGGCAACAAACTATATAATTGGGTAAAAAATTGAAGTGCACAAATTCACTAAAGGAAGCGCGCACATTGTGCGTGGAATGCACGACTTTCTACAGGAAAAGTTGTGCATTGTCTACAGGAAAAGTCATGCACTTCCATGAACGACGCATTTATTAATCTTGTCGGCCCCTCAACCACTTCTAGTTCGACCCCCAATGCAATTTGACACTCATATCTGAGTGAAATCTAGCTTGGAGGCTGGTCAAGGGCTAGAGAGTGCCCTAAAAGGCCCCTTGTTCACACTATGAACCAATTACATTTTTCCTTTAATGGATGTTATAAATAAGAGCCATGGGTGTGCTAAGAAACCAAGATCTTCATAGTATTGTTATGATGCAAGAATTCTTCCTTGGGAATCCTCTTTTCTCTTGGAATCCTTCAAGCACCATTGCAATAGGCCATTCCACTCACCTCTTGAGGGAATATGCATTGTTATTCTTCACCATTTTCCATTTCTTCCATTGTATGAAGAGCTCTCCATTAGGGAACTCAAGATCCCTCCCAAGAAGGAAGAGGGGACTCATAAGTCCCTATTTTTCTCTACGGTGTTTTACCTACTAATCTATTGATCCATTGGTAGCATTATGTTGGTCATTGTTTGATTATCATGGTAATAAGTTTCTCATGCTTTATAATATTTATTTCTTAGTTGTTTTAGTTTTATTTCTTTGTTTTTACATGTGTTTGGATTACTTAACCCACTCACAAACTTATGTCCTATCTAGTAGGCTCATCTAGACATGCAAGTGTTGTTGTTTTGCTCACCCAAGTGACAAAACCAACACAACAGATAGATGACCATACTGGGAATCAATATCAAATTCATACCTATTTGACCTTAGAGAGCACTTCATTTTGATTGTTTTGTCTTGCAGGTACCAAAATCGACCTAGCCCAACCTGTCGAAGTCAAAATTCAGATCCAGGGTGGGAGTATTTCACTCAGAAATTTCTTTCCTGATGCATGATAGGAAGTGCGTGGATTTTCCTGCCCACGGACATGAACTTTGTGAACTGTGCGCGGAACATGCCTCTTTACACTACGCATTTTGCGTATTGTGCGCCCTCTATGCGCCTATCAGAATTGTAACCCACACATAAGTCTTGTTTTTCAAATTGTAAGGGTTTTTCTGGATCGTTTGAGGGCCCCTAGCCTTCATATTTTTATTTTAATGCACTTTGTAAGGAAAATACACTCCACTTAAAGTCCTTTCCCATATGAAAGGTTATCTAACATAGGAACTTAGGGGGTAAAAAAAACCAATATTCTCCGCTTTTTCTTTGTTTCCACATGGATGGATTATTTGGCTTGTAAAATTTTAAGTTGAGGTTATTTCTTTCATACATAAATAACTTAAATTGGGACTAGAAGTTAACTTTGACCCTCAAGTATGTTCTTCCTTCGCACCCTAGGGCGATCTTGGGAATCAAAAAGGTGGTTAAAGGGACATTTCATCTCCCTTAACAAAAATATTTAGGAGAGGACAAAGCCCCCTAGGGTTCCTCTTAGTTTTTTGAAATCATATTAAAGTTTTGTAAGGGCCCATACATGCCCACATGTTGCAAACTTAGAATAGTTTCTTAAAAATGCTTTCTTAGTTTAGATCACAATCTAGGGAAGTTTAAAGATCAAAGTAACGGGCTTATACACACCCACATGCTTGCAATCTAGGATGGTTTCAAAGCTTTCTTAGTGTAAACAACATTTAGGGAGTTTAAAGGATTTGTAAATGACCCATATGTCCACATTTCTAGTTCTCTAGGGCTTTAAATATTCCACAAGGTTGTACCAAAGACACATAGTAAGCTAGGTAAGAATATTTGTAAGGACCACGGGAAGTCCACATGTTGCAATCTCACACTTAACTTATTAAAATATTTGCACACTTGTCACCTTCTTGCACACAAAGCCACTCCTCACACACATAAGTTTTCTTAGAATAATGGAGGTCGAAGTAGGAGTTCTCCAAAGGAATTTTGAAAGGTTCCACTACTTCTTAGGAAATTATCCACACCCAATTAATTCAAATGAGATTGGTCCACACCCCCAATCTCTCAACCCACCACATCTAATTTTTTTCTAAAAACACACTAAATTTTCCTCCACAGGAGATGCCAAAAGATATTTTTTAGTCTAGGTAGGATCTCGAGGGTAGCATCCAAATAACCCTCCGTTATTTGGTTCTCATATTTTTAAACAATAGAAGTTGAGAAATAGGGAACTTTTAAATCCTCCAAGTCAAGTGTTCCTACACCATAAGGCAGGGAGATACCTGTGAAGGGTCGAAGGCTGAGGTCCGATTGTTTTGCGCATCCCTCCTTGAGTCACCCAAATCTTGGAAGGGTATCCAGCCCGTGACCTATTTCTGAGGCTGAAAATCTAAATGTCGCACTTTGACCAAGGTACCTAGTGACCAAACATAGGAAATCTACCTAGGTGGCGATTGTGGGCTGCAATCGCATCTTGATCAGATTTTGTGTGGCTATTGGGAAATATCGCCAGCTCTTTCAGGATATGCACCCTCTACCCCTCATTATAACTGATTACTTCAACCTTCACTAGTTTCTCTTTCGGTGGCCTCAGACCCCACTATTGAGTGATATTGGAAGGCCCAGATCTATTTGAGAGGAAGGACGATACGTCTTTTAGGACACGAGTATTTGTTTTTATTGTTCCCCCACGTGAACAAAATCCACCTATCCACATGATTGTTTATTTACAATTGATTTATGTATGATTCTCATTTGATTACATGCAATTGTGAGTTATATTATTTTGTGAAGGTAAAAAAATATACAAAGCTCTTGTTCATTTATTTCTCTCTTTTCACCATTTGCACATATTCATTTTTCTAGTCGGAAACCATAGGGGAACCACATAATCCCCCTCATTCTAGATGCTTGCAGAATCTCCCTCCTATTCTAGGAGGATTCCCTAGTCTTACCAACTCATTGACTCAACCATCTCACACTCCCGTGAGTGCTACTATTTTGGGATTATATTTACTTGGTTCCACTTTGCGTGGGTCCAATTCCCAAGGCCATCCATCCACTAGTTCTCCTTCACAAGGAGGTAGGGGTCAAACTTCCTCTCAAGGGAGAAGTACAACCCCACCAAATCTCTCTCATGGGACAGGTCAACTATCTGCTCACACGATGGCTGGAAATAATCCTCCACCAAATATCCCTATGCCATACTTGGCATCCCTTAACATTCTTGATTTAACCAAACTCACAAATGATCACATTTCGCATGATCCAACTTGGCCCAATATGCCTACAAAATTTCCTCCAGACATTCCAAAGTTTGAAGGAAAACCAGGGGATGATCCCACCAACCATGTTATGACCTTCCACTTATGGTTCTCGTCAAACAACATCATGGATGATTCCATCCGCTTAAGTTTGTTTCAATGAAATCTCATAGGTCCATCCGCCAAATGGTATGTGGATGAAAAATCAGGGTCCCATGTGACCTTTGAACATTGGCCAAAGCCTTTTTGTCTTTTTTCCAACTACCAGTTTGTCACGATGTTGGTTTAGAACTTCTCTCTGAGTTCAAACAAACTACTTCTATCCATATAGTTGACCACATCCATGAATGGTGTCGGCGTCGTAGTTTTTGTCAAACAGAAACCACCAAAGAACAACATCTTGATTGGTTTCTCAAATCACTTATCTCTGTTATTGCCCAGGATGTCGCATCCACTTTTCCTCATTCAAAAGAGGAGGCCATTAGCAAGGCCCAAAATTTTGACCTCATCTATGCTCAATTAGGTTACTTATACATAGTGTTACCTGATGCACCCAGACCCATACCATTTGGCCAGGACAAACTTGGGATGTCCCACGTTGTAGATGGGTTGATTGGTTCCATGACGCACCACAACCCTTACAGCCACCCATCACCTACTTATGGTACACCTCAGTATATGCAACCATATGGAGGGACTTATTATTACCCTCCCCCCACTCACCAACAATCATATCCTATTGTTCCCCCTCAGCCATTGGGGGGTCCCCCACCGGTACCCCAGATGCATCCGGTCTCTCAATCAAGTGTGGTTCCACCCCCAACCCCTACATGTGACCATAAAATTTGTAGAGGTACTTCAACTTCCTATACGCCATATGGAGAGTCTCCACAAAACAATCCATATTTCCCATTTCCTGGTCCTCCCCAGCCGGTTTATCTCCCACACAGACAACAACATTCCGACGTTAATTTTGTTCAACCCTTTCCCATTCAACAACTTCATGCTTTTGAACAACTGAATACGGAAAATCTGTCCCATCAACTGAATAATGACAAGAAGAAAGGGGAAAATAGAAACAATAATAACCCAGAACGAGGAGGAAATAACTCCCAACAAAACCATCCCGCTGGAGGCAACCAGAATCAAGGGAACCAGAACCCCCAAGGGGGAAAAAAAAACAAACGAACAAGGAAGAACAACAACAATATTATAACTAACTTCCCTTGCACTCTATGTGGTGAGTACGAACATTACACTCACCATTGTCCCCAAATTACCGACTTCAAATGGATGAAAGAATCCATGACCACACAACGTCCTCCAACATTGCATGCCCCTTAGTAGGCCCCACAACATTATTTGCAACCACCACCTCCGACGATTTTGCAAAAGCCTATTCCACACCAAGGTGTAATGAATACCCAATAGGAGGTACACCCCGCTCCACCGCAAATGGGGAAATATCAAAACACAACCTACAGATCCCATTCAACCTGAAAATCTAGCCGATCGCAATATCCTTCTCACCAGCGAAGAGGATATTCTTCTGCAAACACGTGGTCGTCAATACAACATGCCTCCTGACTCTACACCAACCACCTCAGAAGCAACTCCCAAACTATCAAGACAACCATTGATGATTCCATGCCCTAACACTGAACCCAACCCTTGTATACCTCACATTTTGTTATGACGAAATGTCAATAACCCTCATTCTAGGGTAGCACACAATTACTGTCTAGTCGACGGCTTAACACAATCTTCTGCAACCATGTCTGTATTGGAGGTCCTCCAAACCTATCCATATCAATGGAAATCCTTGCTTTCCACCTTGGGGGCAATCGACCCAGATGATACGTGACTCGTCACCTTTGATATAGATAGCGGAGAACCACACCTCCCCACCTTGGTAGCTTTTTAGATACCAGTTAAGATTTGAAACATCACAGTTCATCAGTGCATCATCGATGAAGGTACACCCACATGCATCATGTCCAAATTCGTATGGAAGAAACTTGGCTCACCAAAGTTAGTTCCATCCGCCATCACCCTTAGAGCTTATGATAGTCGACCATCATCTCCTGAAGGGATCTTTCAAAATGTCCCCGTAGAACTTGGGGGAAAAACCTTCCTCATCAACATTGAAGTTATCGATGCCCCACTTGATTATAATATCTTGTTCGGATGTAGCTACATGTATGTTATGAATGTGGTAGCCTCTTCTATGTTTCGAACGATGATGTTCCCCCATAATGGGAAAATTGTCACCATCGACCAACTCACACATTATGAGCCCAATCATTCCGCCAACATCGATAAAATCATCCCCCTCGTTTGTACTAGCTCGGATGCCTTTTCGGTCATTGACATAGGTCCTAGAGTATTCAAGGACCCATCCTTGTTAGGGGCATATCATGGAGCCCCACCTCTCCTACACCCTTCAGCACAAGTGTGTGTAGTGTCCTCTAACAAAACAGATATCGGAGACACAACTCCTCTCACCGAGGCCCATCCTCACATCGAAGTTCCACTAGTCACAGAACTACTTCCTCAGGAATTCCCCGAGAACACCATTGCACCACCTGTCCCGGATTTCCCCCCCCTCCAGGGGAAAATACCGGTTTGGGAAACATTCCCCCAAACCATTACCCAAATTCCCTTTTTCTACCCCCCACCTAGAGTCCAAGCATTCCAGGTACCGACTACTCTTACTCTTCCAAACATGGTGCTTGCCATCCCTGTAAGGTATCTCCATCCACCTGTGATGGTTCCTAAACCATCTCTCCCTCCTCAGATAGAGGGAATACCAATGCAGATCCCAGTACAGGCTCCTGCCACACCACCCTCACCCCTAACTGTTGGCACCACTACCACTACTGGGGGCAGATGGAGGAAGAACAAGCCCACATCTCCTCTCCCTCCCTAAGCTCAACCTCCTTGTGCACTATGCTAAAGATACATAAACCCCACTAATCAATGTCCTACTCTTCCCGAGTTACGCAATTTGATCTAGCTCCCTAGAGCAACCCCATTGCTTGCTACTACACCAAGTACATCCACTACTACTACGGAGTCCTCAAACACACACAATAAAGGGTTATGCACCAAATTCGTTTGTTCCATATGTTCAGAATATGGCCACTACACTCATCATTGCCTAGCTCTACCTCAATTTAGCCAAACCTTAGCCACGGTACACAAAACGTCTCGGCCATATCCCTCTCAGCCACTCTTTACTAAGGCTCACAGTACTAATATTCGATATATCTCGTCGTCAGTACCCGAGCGAACGAGGCACCATCCACAATATCGTGAAATTTTCTTTATGACTAGTAGGCCCTCGCACCTTGTCCACAATATCCATTCTACGTCCTCGCCACTTGAGGACAATCACACTTACCCATTGACAATTCCCCTTGTCACCTCCCAAGACCCCCTGTATTCTCGCATTTTCTACTGCGACGAAGATATCCTGGAGTAAATCACTACCCCTGATTTTCCATGGAATGCACTCCGTCATAGAGAACTTTTCCTCTCACAAGAGGTCTTTCACCCTTTTAACCTCATCTACAACCCTCTGTACAGTCCCTAGCTAACCTCCCTCAAAATAACACAATGCGGGACAATAAGGTCACTAACCTATCTCTTGCAACTCCCAGATCGGTAGCCCCAAGCTCCCACAATCTTCAAATCACCTCACGACTCTCTCGCCAGATCACCAAAATCATCTGCACTTCTCCCCAGAGGAGCATTTTTTCACTTCACATTCAAGTATGCATGCTCACTTTCAACTTTATCAAATAGTTGTTATATGTTCTTTATCATCATATATTTTTCATGTCGGGTATTTGGTTTTCATGTGTGCGGGTACTTGTTCCACAAGATTACAACCCCTTCATGTATATGTTCGACACTAGCATATAATTATTCCCTCTATAAATCAATTGCATATCCCAGTCACACTCTCTGACATTTACCTTTAGGGTCCCTACATTTGGCTCTGCAGTATCGTCACCTCTACCACATTTTGGTACTATCATCTGATAGCACTCTCACCCACATGAGTTGTCCCATTCATAGTTCCCCCTGAAAACTTGACACTCATGCTAATTTCACCCCCTAGGGATGGGAGTCCCGATAGTCTTATGCACTTCCGAGAATGAACCCCATACTTCTTCTCATCATATTGCTAACCTTCCCAATGGACTCCCAGGTCATATCATCTCGGTTTTATTGACTACACCTTCGTAGTTTCATTTTATCCCTCCATCTCATCCACCATTAGTTTTCTCATCTGCAAATTTCCCTCCATCCATTTACCTAATACACAAACCCACCCATGGGGCTCCCACCCATTCTCTTTCACAACTTGCACCCTAACAGGCCAAGCCATATTTCACTGGGGCACCTGTTTCTGTATATGTATACTCAACCCAAATTATTCTTGATTTCTTTGGAATTGTAAAAAGCCTTTTTTTCTAGCATATACATAGCTTTTCGTAGCCATCCTTGATGGCCTTTCTTTCCTTCGAAAATCAACCCATGTCGCCCTTGGTTGCGGCATCCACTCTTTTTTCATTCCAACATCCTTCACGAACCCCGAGTATCCCAAGTCCATATACCCATGATCTCTGAGTTTGTCCACTTTGTTAGCCTCTGGCACAATTTAACCCCATATCTAGTCATCCCCTGACACTAGATCCAATTTTACGGTTGTTGCCAGTCATCCTTCACAATTCCCCAACCAAGGGAAGTCTTGAGTCTCACAACATCTTGACTTTGTTCATGTTACCGGTCAGTACCTGATATCATCTATTAATCAATGGATTTCAAGAATCCCTTTGCTTCTTGGCGTCGCATCTCCCTTCATGTCAACATCAGCACAGTTTCTAGAAAGGCGACAATATCTTGACTCTCATTACCTTTTCAATGAGGAGTCTTAGACAACATAGAGAAAATTATCATTGCTTTTTGATTTCGTTGACCCCCATAACATTTGACTTCAACAAAATCTCATGTTACGGTGGGTCTTACTATGCAACTATTGCAGTTGTTTCATATTAGTCGAAGAACTCTAAATTTGTTAGGCCATCAATGCCTACGAGTCCTTAACAATTCTTACAGCCGTCATTGACTTGCTTCAGAGTCCGTTCACCATTCAGAACTATCATCTATCATTATCAACCGCCCCCGAGGGCGCTACAGTTATCTACATCAACATACATCTTCAATTACAGTCTCACATTTTGTTTTCATGACACGAGCATGGGGCATGCCTACCTCGTTTGTACACTGATTTTATTTTTTCTCCCTAGAGAAAGGTTTGGGTCCCACAGTTTTCCCTCTCTCTCCGACAAATCGCTCTTGCAGTTCCTCTCTTCACTCTTCATTACAATGGCACTCTCAACAAAATAAACATTGATGTATTTTGATTATATGTATGCTCCTAACCTCACACATCAGGGGACATCTATTATCACTAAAATATCGTCCACAACATTGCACACAATGGTTAAGGAAAAATATCAATGTCATCAGCAATTAGTCCACCTACAGCACCAAAAATGCATCCAGAATGCAAAAAACTATATAATTGGGTCAAAATTTGAAGTGCACAAATTCACCAAAGGAAGCGCGCAAACTGTGTGTGGAATGTGCGACTTTCTACAGGAAAAACCGTGCACTTCCATGAATGATGCATTTATGAATCTTGTCGGCCCCTCAACCACTTATAGTCCGACCCCCAACGCGATTTGACACTCATATCTGAGCAAAATATAGCTTGGAGGCTGGTCAAGGGCTATAGAGTGCCCTAAAAGGCCCCTTGTTCATACTATGAACCAATTACATTTTGCTTTGAATGGATGTTATAAATAAGAGCCATGGGTGTGCTAAGAAACCAAGATATTCATAGTATTGTTATGCTGCAAGAATTCTTCCTTGGGAATCCTCTTTTCTCTTGGAAGCCTTCAAGGACCATTGCAATAGGCCATTCCACTCACCTCTTGAGGGAATAGGCATTTTTGTTCTTCACCATTTTTCATTTCTTCCATTGTATGAAGAGCTCTCCATTAGGGAACTCAAGAGTCCTCCCAAGGAGGAAGAGGGGACTCATAAGTCCCTATTTTTCTCTACGGTATTTTACCTACTAATCTATTGATCCATTGGTAACATTATGTTGGTCATTGTTTGATTTTCATGGTTCTAAGTTTCTCATGCTTTCTAATATTTATTTCTTAGTTGTTTTAATTTTATTTCTTGTTTTTACATGTTTTTGGCTTACTTAATCCACTCACAAACTTTTGTCCTATCTAGCAGGCTCATCTAGACATGCAAGTGTTGTTGTTTTGCTCACCCAAGTGACAAAACCAACACAACAAAGGGCTTCAATAAAATTTACATCAACAACAAAAATATGCCTTAGTCATCGTAAATAGAAGAGAAGGAATAAGATATATCGATGTCAATCAATAAAAAAAAGTAAACTATGGAAATGGTATAAAAATGCATGTTCAAATGTTCATCATCCCATGGTTTGGTGGAAAATTGGGGTGGTGGTTTTCAAGGTGACCCAGATTCAAATCTATGCAGGCATGTTGTCACCATGTGTGGTGGTGCCATATGTGGCAAGAAGGTTAGCCTCTCCTTGATAAAAGAGTCTGTATATTGGTTGTATCTTATCTAAGTTTAGTGCAAGTAATTAATATACTTTAAGAAGACAAGGTACATGCACCCTCTTCTAACATTAAATGTTTTGGCAGAATTAAATGTAGGTGGGGAGGTAAATTTATCCCAAGTTTACCATAAAAATAAAAGCATGACCAATGGAAAGTATCATATTGCATACCAATCCAACCTGTGTCTAAAAACTAAGACAAAAGAAATAGAAATATCCATAAAAGAGTAGAACCATGAAAACATCTCATAAAGTGATGCAACTAGATAAAAATATTTATAGTTAGCATTAGATGGTAGATGTCCAGTATAGTTAGATTCCCATATTATATAGCATACCCCCTCCAAACCCAACATAAATAAATAAATAATTAAAATTCTACATAGTTCTACGACTTTACCCTTCACTTCACATATCATAAGAAAAAATATTTAGCATTCAGAAAGAACATTAATTTACTTACCATATTTATTCATTAAACTATTAGTAACATATTAAGGAGATGCCAACATTAATCCAAAAAAATAGGATCAATAAAAAAAACCCTACCCTGTCATTAAACTAATATTATCTATAGAATAACTCATATTGAATGAGAGGAAAAACAAACTCCAATATTTATTTATATAGTACTTGACTTGAAATAGATAATAAACCATGCTTTGTAGAAATCTTTCTAACAAACAAGAATTAAACACATTGGAGGCATATGGTTCAGGCCAAGCATGGTTGGTATACCATTGCCTTAGTAAACATGCAAGGATATATAAAACATATCTATGCTCACGCTACTTGAGTTTTTTTCCTTGGAGAAAAAAATTAAGGCTTCGAAGTAGGACAGAACCATGCTTTGTAGAAATTTTTCTAATAAACAAGAATTAAACACATTGGAGGCATATGGTTAAGGCCAAGCATGGTTGGTATACCATTGCCTTAGTAAACTTGCAAGAATATATAAAACATATCTATGCTCACGCTACTCAGTTTTTTTCCTTGGAGAAAAAAAATAAGGCTTTGAAGTAGGATCAGAACCTCTTGCCAACATGTTGAAAACAGTACCTAAAGCTTACAATACATAACTTATTTTTCTTTAATTGACAATTAGTGTGAAATAGCATACAGAATCTTATGTATCTTCCAAGCCTTCACCTTATAACAACATATATGTTTAAAATATACACAATAAATATCCTATAGTGCCCACCATAATCTGAAATACATGTGGGAAATTTTTGAGTCTCGACATATAGATACTAGATAACAAAGAAGTTATAACAATTATCATAAATCCTTACTTGAGGAAAGTACAAAACAAAGGCTAGAGTGTTGTGCTAAATATCTTTTTTCTGGCAGATGAGATGAAATACTGAAACTGAAATAGCTTTATGTTCTATTGGATATAGCTTGTTGGATATAGCTAGTTATAAAGATAAAAAATAGAGGTGTTAAACAACCCAAGGGTAGACTAGTCAAGAAAAGACTAGATACAGTGCTACCAATATCCAACTCTATATAGTTAGGGTATTACAACTAGAATCTCCAAAAATGAGCAAATATTCATCATCTTCAACAAAGAATAATGACCCCAATTTCTATCCTTTTTGGGATAGAA
>ML877280.1:17189-35124 GCA_009831015.1 Picea engelmannii | reverse complement strand
AACAACTAAGAGAAAACCTACACATTGTTACCTTATATATGTATTCTCGTCACTTTAGAGATGAAGTAATAAGGGGGAATCTAGGTGACCCTATGGGCAAATGAGACAAAAAGTGAGATGATGAGATGAATGCCCCTATTGGTCAAGTTGCTATGTGGAAGATGGCTTTGATGGCACGTCTCCGAAGTGGTTTAGGGTTTCCAAGTCTTTGGGTACCTGCAGAAAGTGTTTGTACCTTCCCTAATTTCAGCAGTGAACAAAGATATATATTAGCAATGAAATCAAGTAACTACTGCAAATTAAACCACTTAAAGCATTAAATATTAGTTGAGCTATGATGTAATGTTTCTGAGCCAAATTTTTTGCTCAGAACATTAATTGTTTATTGTTGTTATGTTGTTATGTTGTTCATGTGTTTGCAGGTGTATCCGTAAGATGTGCATGGATTATTCAATGTGATAGACCAATAGATATGAAGCATACAATCATAAGAAATACAAAGATATAAGAACACCAGTAGAGAATCAAAATGTCAGATTTGACCTTTATTTAGATAGTAAGAGGCTCCTATATACAAGAGAACTGCAGATATGGGAGAAAGCCCCAATCATAGAAAAATGGGACTCTAGTCGATACAATAAGAAAAACAATACAAGATGAATGCCTCCCAAAGGTTGTAAGAGAAGAGATCTGAGCCTCCAAAGGCCACCGGCAAGTAGATCTGACTAAACATAGAAGACCCTGATCAAAAAACTATCAAATCTCCCCAACTGGATGAGTTTCGCCCTGCTCTGGAGGTTGCCAAACCCTCAATATTTTGGCCTACACTATCAAATCTCCCCAACTGGATGAGTTTCGCCCTGCTCTGGAGGTTGCCAAACCCTCAATATTTTGGCCTACCCTCTCATGACCTCCAAAACCTCCAAAACTCACTCAGAATGTAAATCGGGCTGCTAGAAACCCCTCGAATCAATCTCAAGTTGATCTGAGTGAAGCTACTCCTCCAAATGGCTAACCCCTAAGTTGGATTGCACCCTCCCTGGTTTGATAAAGTCAAGAGGTTATGTTTTCCCCTCTAGACACCTCCAAATGCTACCAAACTCGGTCACATCATATATCGGGCCACTGCTACCATGATACTAAAGTCTCAAACCAGTCTATGAAGATTTGACCCTCCAAACACTGAAAATACCTTTCTGCAGAATGTCCTCTTCCTCCTCAATGTGTGCCAAGCTCATAGAAATAAACTGCAAGGAAAAAACCCTCTAGAATATACCACAAATGATGTCAGGGACCCTTCGAAGAGAATGCAGGTGCTAGATTTCCCAAATGCCTCTTGCTTTCTCCAAATAGAACTAGAACCTCCAAGATGGTGCACCCCCTAGATGGAAACCCCCCTAGGTTACACCCTAACCTAGTGAATGCTTGTAGAACCAACCTACAACACTATAGAATGGTGTGGGAGGATTATTTCACCTCCGGGACCAAGCCTAGATCAAGGAAGGTGGGATCTTTCACCACCAAGTTGATCTCTAGGGTTTTAGACTCAAAACCCTCAAGATTGATTGTGCTCAAGAGCTCCAATGAAAAAATGATAATAATCCAAAATGAATAAGGAGTGCACCCTGCCCTTTTCTTTATAGCTCCAATCTATCCCCCCATTGAGTTAGTTTTACCCTTAGGGTTAACTCTTAACCTAACTCATCCTTTCTATTTCTTCATTGAGTTACCCTTTTTCCACAAAGTCAACTTGACTTTAGAATATTATGATTCATGGTTGACTTTGTCTCCAATACACCTGAGACTATAGTCTAGTGGGGAAATCTAGACCACTAAGTCTCTCCAACCCTCTTCATCAAGAGGTGGGGGGCATTACTGTCTCCTCTGCTAGAAATTTCTTGCCCACAAGAAATTATGAACCTGTCTCCTTAATCAACTTCTCTCCTTCCCACATGGTATCCTCCACAGGTGGGTTATTCTGCTTAACCAGATATTCTCTTATGCTCCTTTTTATTAGCTTCCTCTCCATGAATTCCAGTATCTCCTTTGGTATCAGTACCAACTGTCCTTTTATATCCATGGGTGGAAATTCCTCGATGGGAGTGATGTGCTTGTCGATGGCCCTCTTCAAACACGAAACATGAAAGACAATATATATTTTGCTTCTCTGGGGAAGATCCAACTCATAAGCTACGACCCCTACCATCCTGTTGAATTTGTATGGGCCAAAGAAATGGGGTTGAAGTTTTTCTGCACCACTTCTCTTGATTGATTCTTGTCGGTACGGTTGTAGCCTCAAATAAACCAATTCTCTGACCTCAAAGGTGCGTTCAACTTTGTGTTTGTCTTCCTGTACCTTCTACTGATTTTGTTCCCTCTGTAGGTGATCCTTCAATTCCCCAAGGATGTCCTAACTCTGTTGAATCCAGTCCTGAACCATGGGAGCCCTATTGTCAGCGAAAGAAATATCTACAAAGGAGAGAGGGTTATAACTATATAAGGCCCTGAATTGAGGCATACCGATGGACATATGGTGAGTGATGTTGTAACAGTATTCCCCCAAGTGAAGCCATTTGACCCATGCCTTTTGTTGTCCTGCCACATAGTTTATGATGTAGTTTTCAACCCATTTGTTGACTATCTTTGTCTGACCATCTGCCTATGGGTGATAACTGGTACTAGGTGTCAAGGCCATAGCCACCAGTCTGAAGAGCTCTTGCCAAAAGGTGCTCATGAACCTGCTATCTCGGTCACTCACTATGGTTTTGGGAAATCCATGCAATCTGAAAACTTTCCTGAAGAAAAGGTCTACAACCTGTGTTGCACTGAAATCTGTGGAAATGGAAAAAAAGTGTGCAAACTTCGTCAACCTATCCACCACTACGAAAATGCAGTCCTTGCCATGTACATTGGGCAGCCTTGTGATGAAATCCATGGATATTCTCTCCCACTTCTGCTCCGGAATGGGAAGTGGTTGTAGTAGTCATGTTGGGTGAGTGTGCTCATCTTTGTTGGCTTGACAAGTGTTGCACTCCTTGATGTGGTTCATCACATCTTCTTTTAGACCCTTCCAAGAAAACCTCTCCCATACCTGTCTGTATGTATTGACGATCCCTTGGTGCCTTGCCACTGGTGAATCATGGCGTGCATGTAACACCTTGGCCTTGAAGGTTGATTCAGGAACCAAGAAAGTTCGGCCCTTGTAGTAAATGATGTCATCCACAATCCTGAAATTGTCATCTACCACCTGTCCATCCATTATTTCACAAGAAAATTTGTTCTTCGAATACTCCTCCAATCTACTAAAATATCGGTCATGGCATAAACCAATGGTCTCCTGGACAAAGCATCTTCTACCACGTTATTCTTCCCTTTCACAAATTCTATGTTGAAGTCATAGGCATGTATCTTGCTCACCCACTTTTGTTGCCTTTCATTCAAGTCCTTCTGCTCTAGGAAGTACTTGAGGTTGCTATGATATGTCCTCACAATAAATTTTTCTCCAACTAAATACTTCCTAAACTTAGCCAATGCATGCATGACGGCTAGCATTTCTTTGTCATAGATGGTGTAAAGGAGCTCAAGACCTCTCAACTTCTGAATTTCATAGACAATTAGATGTGTTTTTTTGCATCAGTATGGCTCCAATGCCTACCCTTGATGTGTCACACTCCACTGTGAAGGGTTGTGTGAAATCCGGAAGTGCTAATATCGTGCATGTACTCATTACCTTCTTCATTTTTTCAAAGGTGGCCTGTGCTTCTAGGCTCCTTGTGAAGGTCCCTTTCCTGGTCAAATTGGTCAAAGGTGCACAAAGTTGAGAAAATCCTTTGACAAACCTCATGTAATAACAACAAATGCCCAAAAACCCCTTCAACTCAATGAGTGTCTTTGGTGTGGGCCAGTCGACGATGTCTTGTATCGTTTCTTGATGTACCTGTACCTCCTTTACTATGATAATGTGTCCTAAGTAAAGGACCTTTGTCATCCCAAATTCACATTTATACTCCTTTGCATATAAGGATTTCTCCTCCATGATAGTCAGAATTTGTTCCACATGCTGAAGGTGCTCCTCCTAAGTCTTATTGTAGATCAGTAAATCATCAAAGAAGACTAATAAGAACTTCCTTAGTTGCTTGTTGAACAAATGATTCATGCATGATTGGAAAGTGGTTGGAGCATTAGTCAACCCAAAAGGCATGACCAAAAACTCATAATGCCCATAATGACACCGGAAAGCAGTATTGGAAATGTCTTGCTCCCTCATTTTAATCTGATGGTAGACGGAGCGCAGGTCAATCTTAGTGAAGTAAACTACTCCATGGAGCGCATCCAATAGCTCATCAATCTGTGGGATGGGGTATATGTTTTTTATGGTCTTCTTGTTTAGGGCCCTATAGTCAATGCACATGCGCATTGTTCCATCTTTATTTTTCACTAGCACCACTGAAGATGCAAAGGGACTGGAGCTCGGCCTGATGTGACCCATATCCAACAATTCCTGGATTGTCTTTTCAATTTTGTCCTTGTACTTCTTGGGGTGCCTATAAGGAGTGGTGATGATAGGTTTCGCACCCTCCTCTAACTCTATGATGTGCTCAAACCCCCTACTGGTGGTGCTCCTGGTGATATAGGTTCAAAGACCTTGTTGTGCCTATCCATGATCTTCTTGATCTTTGGTGCATAGTGTGTTTCCCCCTTTTTGTCCACTCTGACTGAAATTATGCAATATGTTGCATAAGCGATGTATTCTCTCTGGAATATGGCCTCCATGCGCTTTGTTGTCACTACCCTTGGTATGTTTCCCGTCATACCCCTGAGAACCACCTTCTTCCCTGTTTCTTCTGTGAAAGACATTTCCATGGTTTTGTAGTTTGTGGTGATTGGCCCCAATGTACTAAGTCATTGTACTCCTAGGATGATGTTGGTGTCTGGAAGATCCATCACATAGAAATCTTGTGCCAACTCATGTCTTCCCAAGGTGAGTTTCATCCCTGGGATGTACCTATCACAAGGCATGGTACGTCCACCTGATACCTCCACATGAAATCCCTCAAATTATACGGTCGGTATGTGCCTTCTTTGCAGTAATGTTGAGTCAATGAAGTTGTGAGAGGCACCTCCATCAATGAGAACTGAAACCTTCTACCCTTGTAACACCCCTCTCATCATGAAGGTGTTGTATTTTGGTACCCCGCTGATGGATGCAATAGTTACCTTCTCCTCTGTTGCAAGGTCGTGACTAGAATCTTCTTCTTTTGTTTGTCCTGGAGTTTCAGACTCCATGTTTTGTATGTGGCCGAAATCCTCATCCTCATCATCTGAGATCACCTCAATATAGTGGGGTTTTCGCTTACCCATGCACTTGTGTGTTGTGTCCCATGGTTCCTTGCAGGTGAAACACAACTGCTTCCTCCTCATTTCCCTCCTACTGGGCTCATCCATCCTACCCCTTCCTCGATCAAACCCCCTTGGGTCTCTTCCCCCTTGGTTATTAGGAGGTATCTTCTCTCTACCCCCTTTATTGGGAGGTATAGGGGTGCATAGCGTCTTAGCTGTTGAACCTAAGTCTTTTTTCCTCCAAGTGGAATCATGCAAGTTGGTAGGCTTAAAGACCTTGACCCAACCCCTCAAGGGTTCCATCAACCCTTCTGTGAAAAGCATCATAAGTATCGCTTGAGACACATCTTGTACTATCATTGCTAGCCTCTGGAACTCCTCTATGTAAGCCTCTGATGATCCTGTCTATCTGAGCTGTGTGAGCTCCCTAAAAGGTAGCTCTAGATCCCCCTGGTCAAATCTGTCAATGATCCTATGTGTGAATTCTGTGTAATATGTGACCCAATGTAGTTAATCCATGATACCACCAATCATGAGCTTTTCCATCTAAGTACATGGTGGAAAATTTCATGGAATCCATCTCTCTCATGGTGTTAAGTTGTGAGTAAGTATCCATCTTATGCACACATGCTTGTGTTGTCACCTTAGCAGATCCACCAAAATAAGGGATCTCTATTTTACCTGCCCTACGCTCTAGTTCAAATTTGGGCCTCTGATACTATTTCGGTTTGCCCCGAAATTTGATCCCGCAATACTGATCTAATGTGACCTATCTCTGAAACCCTGCACTTAGGGCATGATACTCCCTGGCATACTGCTCAAAATTATCCTCAATCTAATCTTCATATTTATGTTATGGTTGAGTATCCAAGAATGTAGGTAGATAGGGTCTAGGAGTGGACATGTTGTATGTTTGTCCTAATGGTGCACCTCCTCCATAGCTCTGTCCCTCAATGTGATAGTGAGGGATGTGCTCCTGTTGTTGTCTATTCCATCCATGAGATCCACTAGCCTCCCTGTTGGCATAAACCTCTAGACCCTTCCCTCTGTGGGTCATCTACATCAAGAGTTGGGATACCCTCTCATGGATTTCACTTACCTTCCTTAGATCTTATGTCATCTCTACTTGTCCCCTATGTACTGTTTCTTGATTCTCCTCTAGATGATGTACCAGGGTGCTCTGTGACAATTTTATGGAGTGTTGCAACTCCTTAGAAAATCCTGCTAGAATCTGTGGCTCACTATCCTCACCTGATCCTTCCATTTTGGCCTTTGCTTCACCTATCTGTTTCCTGCATCTGCCCATGTAAATGCCACTGAACCTTTTCATGCACTAACCCCCACTGGCTGGGAGGATCAAAAGCTCTAATACCATTGTAATGTTCCTTAGCCAAAAAAAATTCTCAGAACACTAATTGTTTATGGTTGTTATGTTGTCCATGTGTTTGCAGGTGTATCCGTAAGATGTGCATGGATTATTCAATGTGATAGACCAATAGATATGAAGCATACAATCATAATAAATACAAAGATATAAAAACACCGGTAGAGAATCAAAATGTCAGATCATACCTTTATTTAGATAGTAAGAGGTTCCCATATACAAGGGAATTGCAGATCTGGGAGAAAGCCCTCTTCCTCCTCAATGTGTGCCAAGCTCACACAAATAAACTGCAAGGATAAAATCCTCTGGAATAGACCAGGAATGATGCCAAGGACCCTCCGAAGAGAACCCATGTGCTAGATTTCCCAAATGCCTCCTGCTTCCTCCAGATCGAACTAGAACCTCCAAGATGGTGTGCCTCCTAGCTGGAAACCCCCCCGGGTTGTGCCCTAACCTAGTGAATGCTTGTAGAACCAACCTACAACACTGTAGAATGGTGTGGGAGGATTATTTCACCTCCGGGACCAAGCATGGATCAATGAAGGTGGGATCTTTCACCACCGAGTTGATCTCTAGCATTTTACACTCAAAACCCTCAAAATTGATTGTGCTCAAGAGCTCCAATGCAAAAATGATAATAATCCAGAATGAATAAGGATTTTGCTCTGCCCTTTCCTTTATAGCTCCAATATATCCCTCCATTGAGTTAGTTTTACCCTTAGGGTTAACTCTTAACCTAACTCATCCTTTCTATTTCTTCGTTGAGTTACCCTTTTTCCACAAAGTCAACTTAAGTTTAGAATATTATGATTCCGAGTTGAATTTGTCCCCAATACACCTGAGACTATAGTCTAGTGGGGAAATCTAGACCACTAAGTCTCTAGAACCCTCTTCATCAAGAGGTGGGGGACATTACATATGAAGCATAAAACATGTAGATAAATTCTCAACAGTTTAGCATAACTTTTAATGGTATTAGATGGTTGTTATGATAAGTTTTTAGAGTATATTTATGAAATCCAAGTCGTTGTGGAAGTGATTTTCTACAACATCAAATTTTAACCATGAAAATAATCAAGTAATCCAACCAAAAGTTCACCAATTAGTAGCACAATGAAAATAATAGGTTACTAGCAAATTTCCATGGTCAAATTACAAGTTAAAGTCAAGAAAAGAAGATGTTTTTTCTGCAGCCCTAATGATGTATATTTTAAGTTGTTATATCTTTAAGAATACCAAGAGAACTAATATGCCCTAGAGGTTTTATCAACCTCAAGGAATCCACAAAAGATTCCAACTTGCACAAGATTGATATCTCACCAAAACATGTTTACCAATGCAAACAATTTGTTTCTCCAATGCACAATTTCAGATTAGTGCATTTTAAAATATGGGTGAATGGAATATTTAAAACACAAATTAGATCAACAAGATACCTACGGAGTAAATCCTCTTACTCCCTAGGGTATGCCAATCAAACTAGGGTAAATCTAGGAGAGTATACACACTTGTATTTGTCCTAGCAACCCTTACCAAAGAAAATGACTTATAAACTTAACAATTAAGATGAAGCTTAATGGAGAGTGTATGCAACATACTTCTCCTAGGGTTTCAACCAACAATAACCAAAAAGAAGCAAGAAATAACTAACAAATGTAGATTTTCCTTACCAATTTGAAGAAGGATGCAAGATCAAACCCTGGTTCACCAAGCATTTACCATTCAAGAGAGAGTAAAGAAGCCTCCAAGAGGTGCGTGCCACTTAGTCTCATTCATTCACCAAGAGATAACACCAAAACTCATTTTCAAGAGAGGGAGATACCAAAATTGATTGAGTCTAGAGAAATTTTCAGCCATTAGTCTTCTCACAATGGGAGAGCTATGATGAAAAATGAAATAGAGATGATCTCTATTTATAAAAATCCTCTAAAGTTTGTCTACAAAACTTAGGGTAAATCATAAGAGAATGGGTCAACAAAACTTATGTTTCCCCTTTACAAAAATAATATTATTTAATTCATACTTTGCACATAAAAGAAACCCTAGAAACATGAGGTCACTCTCTTTTTGGGAAACATTTGGCACTTTTGGTCAAGTCGTTGAGTTGGAGAAGGAAAGGATAGGCCTCCAAAGGCCAATAGTCTTCAAACAAGATGTTTCTTTCATGATCCATGGGCCTCTTCCTTCAAAACGTTCCAAGTTTCCATCATCACCACCAAACCCTAGCCCTAGGTGACGTCCAACCCCCAAAAGGTGATCTTTTTCCCCTTTCAAGAAAAGAGTTTGGCGTGTAGGGGGTGGGAAAGATCCTCCAAGGTGTCATCTAGGCCTCCAAAGGCATGTCATCATCATCCGAATTTTGGACCCTTGGCATCCAACCTGTGGGCTTCAAACCCCACGGAATCCCAAGTTAGGCTTGTTCTTCCAAAACTGTCCATCAACAAGGTCCTGAAAAGACAAATGGATACGTCGTCCAAGGATCTCAATTCAAATGCATCATGATGATTAAATCAAATCAATAAAAGACTCATCTAATCATGTACATCCAAACCACCTCATCAAAATAAACCAATTCTCAAAGACCCTATGCAATTTGCCAAGTTTAGGTATGTGAGGGTTAACAAAACGACCTATTGGGTGAATCGTACCTCAAGTTTAGAGGTGTTTCCCAAGGGGAACTCCTTCTAAGCCATGTGTATGAGGTGTCATGGAAGAGGGAAATAATTTTGGGCATGGGGTTCATGACATACAAGGGTTTTTAGTGTCTCACTTATGGGTGCCTTTATAGAGGATGTGGTGCACCTTCGTTTTCAATGCAACCTTTTTCCAAGCCCATTTACTGTATTTTATTCTTTTAAGATGGTTCCTGGTTGAAGACAATATGGGGCTTCTACCTAAGAATAGAAAATGCGATCATCTTGACTCTACCATGGTCACATCATGCTTCCCCAATTTGAACACATGTGTGGGTCTTCTACCTAAGAATTAAAAACAGTGCCCACACATGCTCCATCTTGGTTGGCATTTTGTTATTAGTTATTTTTCACATGTCCCACTAATTTCTTATGAGAGACATTTCATAATCCTCAAGATCTTTTGGTGAGCATCTAGAAGGTTGATGGTTGGATTTTATCATTTCCCAATTACAAGCCTCTGGGCCTTCAACCCCTTCTTCCCATAAAATGAGGGACAACCCCTTCTTGAGTCAGTATACTCGAAATCCCAAAAGGTAAGGAGATGAGGAGATGAAGTGTGGAAAGTGACAAGTATGGTTGGGAATGGCATGATGACTCTTCAAGAGAACATCCCAGTTGGAACATATCCCTAAGGGTGACCCACTTTCTAGGGTGCAATGTCAACAACCAAAGTGAAACATGGAAAAGAGCATAATGTCCAAGAAAACATTACATAATCAAAAGTAGTAATAGATGAAACAAACTAAAATGCCTCAAATATTGAAATGAAACTCAACATAATCCCTAGCTTGTACCTCATGGAGAAATACCTAATGTCTTATGGAGGCCAACTGATGTGGTGGATACTGTCGTGATGAATCTGGAGTTGTGGTGGTGAGGTGGGTCTCTGTCTGTGCAAGTGGATGTTTTTGAACAAATTGTCTAATGGTATTCCATGTCTACAACCTGAGGGCCTCGAGACATCATCTCTTTAGTTATCCCTAGGATTTGGGGATAAAATCTGGCCCCTACTTGGGGACATGTACTCATCTTAGAGTGCATTAGAACCACATCTTCTCTTGGTGGACCTGTTCCTACACGGAAACATAACACTGTAAAGTCTAGGGTGGTTCTATCACCCTTCGTCCATATATATCAAAATTAAAAATGAAAACTAATATAGAAAAGAAAATTTTAGCATTTTTTTTATTTCTAAAGTAAACATGAAATCAATATGCAAGTATATAAAAATGAAATATGAAATGCAACTAAACTATCATGAGCAATCAAGATGAAAATGCAGGAAATCAAATGACCTACCTACTTACCTGGGGCCTGGGCCCTGAAGAATTCAAGTGATCTGAATGTAGGGCCAAAGAAGAGAACCATCCACTAGGAATGGCATCTTTCTCTTTTCCAAAGTTATCAAATAGTACTTCTCTTTCTTGGACTTCTTATTGATGATGTAAGGGCCAAGCCACGAGTTGTCATCCTTCCGGTCATATTTAGGCTTGTCCTTCTTCTTGTCCCACATGAACACAAGACTTCCTTCACTGTAGTTGATGTAAGGTATATTCTCAATGTAAGGATCCATCACATGCTTGTCAGCTTGCTCTCGACTATATAATACCTCACAGGTTCCATCTCCCATGGGAATGTTTGCATGGGTGATATCCATGCTAAGGAAACCTCCAAGGGAAGCATACCAACTCCTCAATAAGAGCATCCCCAAAGCATCTAGCACATCAATTACTACTATATTCATAAGGAGGTTGATATGCGGAAAATCAATCAAGAAGACCTCAACATTCTCACATAATCCATAAACCTTGACCCTTTTAGAATCAATGTCGCACACATCTCCATAGGGTCGGGTCGTCTTCAAACCAAGTTGTTCCATTACCTTTAAATACATGACGATTGTTGAGGCCCCGGAATACAACATGCATTTGTTTAGGTGGAGGCCATTCACGCCCAAGGAGAGATAGAAAGAATGGTTGTTATCCTTTTTTCGATCAAGATACATGTTGTTCAAAATTATCGGAGGGTCCTCCTTTTTAGTTGGTCCTATAATAAATTCAAGACTTCCCTCTTTTCAGAAGGTATTTTTCACATTTGTGTCACAGGGACCGTCACATTCAACTTTCCAAACACGGTTGCAACATCTATGTTCAACTGAATCTCATTTGTGGGAGTTGGCTTTGGAAGCAACTCATGTACTAGAGGTGGAAGTGGTGGGACCACCTTCTCTGTAGATGGAGGAGGAGTGGTATGTTTTGATGGAGGGGTTGAAGCTCTATTTCTTCTAGTGTGTGTCAAATATTCCCTCTTCCTTAGTTCCTTCCTTTAATCAAATTTCAACTAATTTAGAGCCCAGATTCTCCCCTCTCTTTCCCCTTGTCTTTTGGCTTCATCAATATGTTCCAGTGTGAACTCTTCCTCTTGGAAGTTACATATCATATCCATGAAATTCATACTATCGAAAGAATATTTGTCTCGTCGGGGACACTCATCCTCTTGGTGAGGTTCTTGGCACAGAGAACACCACGGTGTTTGTTCTGTGTCAATCATTCCAACTTGTTTCAAAGTATCAGGGGACTTTGCCTCTTATTGAAGGATTGGTTTCCAACATGTGGCATCTCTCCGTTGTCTAGAAAATTGAGGTCTGGGGGAAGATTGATTTCTTTCCACAATGGTTAATCGACCCATGATTTGATTATGTGCTTGGAAAAACTGAGTACTCATCTAATATATCTTCTTATTCAAGAGGGAAATTGGATCAGGAGCACTACTACTAGAAACCTTAATCTTTGCTTCTACCTTGACACGAGGATACTGAAAAGGATCAACCTTTGAGTCAAGGATATTTTCTTCAATCTATGAATTTTACTCTTTGGCTTGTGCCAAGGTGGTGGGCTTCTTGTCCTTCAGAAAGAAACAAAATTTCCCATCGAATGCATTCATATAGAGGAGACGAACAACTACAGATGTAGGATGAAAATCTGTCGCGATTTGATTGTACAATATGTCAAACCTGTTGTCAAATTCACTCATAGTCTCATTATCTTTTCTCTTTATCTGATTGAATTTAGCTACAAGCATCCCATTGTATTTCTTCGTTGTCCATCTATTCTTGAATAACTTGGAAAAATCCTCATAAGATGATATGTGATTTTCAGGTATCCCTCTGAACCATCTTTGAGCATCTTCAGTCAAAGATGAGGCTAGTAGCCTCATTGCTACATCCTCATGTTCCACTTATGCATTTTCCATGTCTCGACCTATGGCGTAGAGATGATCATCGACAACGGTGACATTATTTCCTGGAAACTTTGGAAACCAATTGTGAGACTCTTTTGGCATTGTCTTGGGGTATCCAGGGATGGTGGCCATGTTCATGGGTCCATAAAGGTCATTTTCCCAAGGGTGAGCCATTGGAGCAAGGGGAAGGTACCATGCAAAAGGGTCTTGACAATGAGAGACTTAAGGGGGGGCCTTCTTCGGTACACCTTAGAAGGTTTGAACCTCCCTAGGGGTAAAGGCTTAAGGGAAGATGGATTATGGGATTGTGGAGTCTCCAAATGAGCTTCAAGAAGAGCTCATCAAAAGTGGAAGGGGAACGTCCTTCAGGTGGAGTCGCCAGGAAAGTAAGGGGAAGTCTTTGGGATAGATTTCCAAAGTGTCATTAGGGTTCAAAAGAGGATTCAAAATCCTCCTCGGCAATGGCACCAAAATTTTATTGCACAAGTTTTTGGTTGCTAAAATCCCGACCCAAACCACAATATGGTGACAATTAAGAGAACACCCACGCACTATCACCTTAGATAGGTATTATTGTCACTTTAGAGATGATGTAATCACCTCAAGGGGGGAATCCTGGTGACCTTAGGGGGAAATGAGACGGAAAGTGAGATGATAATATGAATGCCCCTATAGTTCAAGTTTTTATGTCAAAGATGGATTTGATGGAATGTCTCAGAAGTGGTTTAAGGTTGCCAAGTCTTTGGGTACCTGTGGAAAGTGTTTGTACCTTCCCGAGACACAAGAAAAGCCAAGTATGCATGTAATATGTTAAGTGGACAAAAAAGCTAAGCTTGATGTCCCTAATGGAAATTTTTTAAAAAGATATGTATCAACAACGAAATAAAGTAGCTACTGCAAATTAAACCACTTAAAGCATTAAAGATTAGTTGAGTTATGAAGCATAAAACATGTAGATAAATTCTCAACACTTTAGCACAACTTTTAGTGGTATTAGATGGTTGTTATGATAAGTTTTCAAAGTATATTTATGACAGCCAAGTGGTTGTAGCAGTGATTTTCTATGGCATCAACTTTTAACCACGAAAATAAGCAATTAATCCAACCATAAGTTCACCAATTAGCAACACAATTAAAAAAATGGGTTACTAGCAAATTTCCATGGTCAAATTGCAAGTTAAATTCAAGAAAAGAATATGTTTTGGTGTAGCCCTAATGGTTGTATATTTTAAGTTGTTATATCTCTAAGAATACCAAGAGAACTAGGACCCCCTAGATGGTTTAGCAACCTCAAGGCATCCACAAACGATCCCAACTTGCACAAGATTGATATCTCACCAAAACATGTTTACCAATGCAAACAATTTGTTTCTCCAATGTAAAATTTAAGATTAGTGCCTTTTAAAATATGGGTGAATGGAGTCTTTAAAACAAAAGTTATATCAACAATATCCCTATGGGTGTAAATCCTCTTACTCCCTAAGGTATATCAACCAAACTAGGGTAAATCTAGGAGGGTATACACTTGTATTTCTCCTAGCAACCCTTACCAAAGAAAATGACTTATAAACTTAGAAATTAAGATGAATCTTAATGGAGGGTGTATGCAACATACTGCTCCTAGGGTTTCAACCAACAATAACCAAGAAGAAGCAAGAACGAACTAACAAATGCATATTTTCCTTACCAATTCCAAGAAAAATGCAAGATCAAACCCTAGTTCACCAAGAATTTACCATTCAAGAGCAAGTAAAGAAGTCTCCAAGAGGTGTGCACCACTTATCCTCATCCATTCACCAAGATATAACACCAAAACTCATTTTCAAGAGAGGGAGATACCAAAAATGCTCAAGTCTAGCGAAAATTTTAGCCATTATTCTTCTGACAATGGGAGAGCTATGATGAAAACTAAAATAGAGATGATCTCTATTTATACAAATCCTCTAAACATAGTTTGTCCACAAAACGTAGGGTAAATCACAAGAAAAGGGGTTAACATCCCTTATCTTGCCCCTTTACAAAAAAAAATATTATTTAATTCATACTTTGCACAAAAAGAAACCCTAGAAACATTATGTCACCCTCTTTTTGGGAAACATTTGGCACGTTTGGTCAAGTCAGTGAGTCGGAGAAGGAAAGGCTAGGCATCCAAAATCCAATAGTCTTCAACCAAGACGATTCTTCCATGATCCATGGGCTTCTTCCTTCAAAATGTGCCAAGTTTCCATCATCACCACCAAACCCTAGCCCTAGGTGATGTCAAGCCCCCAAAAGGTGACGATTTTCCCCTTTCATGCAAGTCATTTATCTTGTAGGGGGTAGGAAAGATCCTACAAGGTGTCCTCTAGGCCTCCAAAGGCATGTCATCATCATACAAAATGTGGGCCCTTGGAATCCAACCTATGGACTTCAATCCCCATGGAAGCCCAAGCTACTCTTGTTCTTCCAAAACTATCCATCAGTTGAGTCCTACAAAGACAAATGGATACGTCCTCCAAATATCTCAAGTCAAATGCATCATGATGAGTAAATAAAATCAATAAAAGAGCCATATAAGCATGTACATCCAAGCCACCTCATCAAAATAAACCAATGCTCAAAGACCCTATGCAATTATCCAAGTTTAGGTATGCTAGGGTTGACAAAATGACCTATTGGGTGAATCGTACATCAATTTTAGGGGTGTTTACTGAGGGGACCTCCTTCTAAGCCATGTGGATGAGGTGTCATGGATGGGGTAAATACTTTTGGGACTGGGGTTCATGACTTACAAGGGGTTGTAGTTGTAGATTTCAACCTTGTACAATATTTTACTACAAATAGATTTTCAATAAAAGAACATAAAAGATACAATGGAAAATACACACATTACACATATATTTTTCCCTTGGAAACACAAACTGGGAAAACTAACATATTATATATTCATTCATAGTGATACATTGTTTACAATACAATATACGTATACGAGCCAACGACATCCAAAACGCTAACCTAATGACCTGGATTAGTCAACAACCCTAATTCCTTAACCGAAAATAGAAAACCATTGGAAAAAAACCATGTGCCGAAAACTGCCCAACAATGGACACGAAAATCGAGGTGACACGAAAAAATGAGGAAAAAATGCAACACATTTACCCCTGCACCCCTCAAACCCCTTTGCACGCCCAATGCAATGTAGCAGTCACTAATGCTAGCTATGCAAATAATATAACATATACCCAACAATAGTGTTTCACTTATGGGCTCCTTTGTAAAGGGTGTGATGCACCTTCATTTTCAATGCAACCTTTTTCCAAGCCCATTTGTTTCCTTTTATTATTTTAAGATCGTTCCATATTGAAGCCAAGGTGGAGCTTCTACCTAAGCATGAAAAAACATGCCCACCTTGAATCTACCCTGGTCACATCATGCTTCCCCAATTTGAACACATGTGTGGGGCTTCTACCTAAGCATTAAAAGCAATGCCCACACATGCTCCATCGTGGTTGGCATTTTGTTATTAGTTATTTTTCACAGGTCTCATTAGTTTCTTATGAGATACATTTCATTGTCGTTGGGATCCTCGAGCGATCATTTAGAAGATTAATTTTTGGGGTTTATCTTTTTCCAGCTACAAGCCTCTAGGCCTTCAGCCCCTTCTTCCCATGAAATGAGGGACAACCCCTTCTTGGGTCAGTATACTTGAAAATCCCAAAAGGTAGGGAGATGAGGGGATGAAGTGTGGAAAGTGACAAGTATGTTCTGGAATGAAATGATTACTTGTCAAGTGAACCTCCCAATAGAAACCTATCCCTAAGGGTGACCCACTTGATAGGGCACAATGTCAACCACCAAAGTGAAACAGGGAAAAAAGCATAATTTCCAAGCAAACGTTATATAATCAAAAGTAGTAATAGATGCAACAAACTCAAATGCCTCAAATATTAGAATGACACTCACCATAATACATGGCTTGTACCTCATGGATCAAGACCCAATGTCTTCTGGAGGTCAACTGATGTGGTGGATACCATCGTGATGAAATTGGAGTTGTGGTGGTGAGGTGGGTCTCTGTCTGTGCAAGTGGACACTACTGGCCAAACTGTCTCTTGGTACTCCATCTCTACAACCTGAGGGCCTCGAGGCATAATCTCCTTAGTTATCCATAGGATTTGGGGATAACATGGTGTAAGAAGATGAAACATATTAAATTGAATTAGCTTTCCGAATATACAACTTTTATTCATAGAAATTGTGAATAACTATGTGAAATTTGATTTTTTCTAAAAGTGGTATGTTATTTTTCCAGCAAAATGTAAGGTATATGTTTTTGTTCGTGTAGGTGTTGAGTACCTTAATGATGGAATTTTATTTCAAAAACTTGTATGATTGTAGAAAACTCGTTGTTCTAGTGCAATGTATTTTTTGGAAATTTATAATATTAATTTATATTTTTTTAAATTATGAAAGTCAATATATCCTTGAAATTACGTCTTTCATTCGTGCAGGCTAAGAGTGTCTTAACATGATTTAAAAATAAATAAATAAATAGATCATAGATATCGATCTCCTCTAGTGCAACCTATAACTCATTTTAGAAATGGTTAAGCCGACAAAAACTTATAGTAGAAATAAGACAAGTATGTATTCTAGGATTTTGATAAATGCAAAGACAAAAATAGATTAAAAATAGTAAACAATATTAATTTAAAATATATATATATATAGATATTTGGAATCTACATAATCGACTCTATCAACAACAACAACAACATATTTGTGTAGCCTATAGAAAAATAACGTCGAAAACATATACATAGAGAGGTATTCATAAAAATGGAGGTTTTTATGTATTTGCAAGCCGAACCACTAGGTTTGTCATCCCAAACCTAAATCTGAGGAAACCAACTCAGCAAACATGTATGCTAGAGTTGTCACTCCTACCCGAAAAAAATTGAAATTAAAATAACGTGCACGCACGTTATTACAAAAAGGAACACACGCACGTTCCTGTTAACACAAAGTAATTTTCTCTCTCTCTCTCTCTCTCTCTCTCTCTCTCTCTCTCTCTCTCTTCCCCCATCTCCCTCCCTCCCTCTATATTCATCTCTCTCTCTCTGACTTCTCTCTCCCTACCCCTCTCTCACTCTCTCCCCCCTCTCTCTCCATCTACCTCTCTCTCTTCTCCCTCTTCCCCTCTCTCCTTGTGTCCCTCTTCCCTCATCTCTCTCTCCCTCGTTGTTCCCCTCAATATCTCTCTATCCCACTCATTCTCTTCATCTTCTCTCCA
>WSFP011469418.1:0-17936 GCA_009831015.1 Picea engelmannii | reverse complement strand
CACAAGTGCCTTATCAATTGGGTTATCGTGTCTCTTATATAAGATCTAGGGTTTGCAACTTCTCTAGGGGTGTAAGCCCTTTTACTTCCTAAAGCATGAAAAAAATAACAAGGTAAATCTAGGAGGGTGTAAGCCCTTTTACTCCTCCTAGCAACCTTTGCAAAATAGCTTATCCAAAACAATTATGGTAGATCCTAGTGGAGGGTGTATGCCCTTATACTCCTCCAAGAGATAAACAAGATCAACCTTGCAACCAAGAAAGAAACAAATCAAAGAAAAAATTCCTTACCTAGTCCAAGAATTAGCAAGATAAACTCTTCCTTACCGAAATATTCCACCACACATGCAAGAACAATCATCAAGAGAGATAGTGCACCACTTGTTTCCAATAGACAAGTAACTAGCATCCAAAAGAGCACAAGAGAGAGTAGATGTGATTTTCCCAAAGAGGGCGAAAATTTCAGCCAAATGTTATGTAATTCTCAAGTGAGTTGTTGTGTCAAGTGAAATGAACAAGGCCTTTATTTATACAAGACCTTCTAAAATTAGTTTGTCCACTTTACTTAGGGTAAAACACTAACTAGGTAGGTTGACCTACTAATTTTCCCCCTTACAAAATAATAATTCAAATTTGCAAAAAAGATAATCCCTAATGATGACGCCATGCCCTAAAGGGGTGACGTTTTGGCATAGAGAGAAAAATGTTGAGTTGTGTGAGGGAGTTATTGGGCTTCCAAAGGCCTAGTCTCCATGTGCAAGGGCCTCCCTCCATCAAAACATGCCAAGTCATCATCGAATCCACCAACACAATCAAACACTAGCCCTCAAATGTGACGTCAATCCCTAGAATGTGACATTTTGGGACTCCAAAGCCAAACATTGGACTAATGGAGGGCTAGTCTCCTCCTCCAAGGTGTACTCTCATGCCTCCAAATGCAACATTCCTCATCCATTTGTCCCTAGGAGAGGGAGTGCACATCCATACTATGGGATTCATGCCCCAAATGAAGGTCCAAGAAACCTTGTTCCTTCACAAAATAATTTTCCACTTGTCAAGGCCCTGCAAAGACAAGCAAATTCTCCCTCCAAGGGCTCACAAGTCACAAGCATCATGTCAAGTAAGCCATATATAATAAAAGAAACACTCGAACATGTGCATCAAATCCCCCCTCTCAAAATAAACAAATGCTCAAATACCTTATGCAACTTGACAAATTTAAGTATGGGAGGGTTGTCATGGTGACCTATTGGGTGAATCATTCCCCAAGTCAATAAGTGTTTCCCAGGTGGACCCTCTCTAAGTCATGTGAAGAGTATGAGGTGGATGGGGTGATACTTTTGGGCATGGGGTTTCTTGACATAAAAGGGCTCATATTGTCTCATTTATGGGTGCCTTTGTAGAGAGTGTGTTGCCCTTCGTCTGCGATGCATGATTTTTCCAAGCCCCTTTGTCATTAATTTATTAGATTATTTTCAAGTTGAAGCTAAAGTGGGACTTCTACCTAAGCATGAAAAAAATTTCCCTCATTAACTCTACATTGGTCATACTTGACTATGCTTCCCCAAGTTGGAGATGATATGTGGGACTTCTACCTAAGCATGAAAAAAATTTCCCACACATGTTCTACCTTGGTTGGCATGTTCAATTAGTTATTTATTTTACGAGTCCCTCAATTTTTTGTGAGAAACATTTCATTGTTCTTAGGATCCTTGAGCGAGCATCTCGAAGCTTTATGATTGGATTTTATCTTTTTCCAGCTACGAGCCTCTGGGCCTTTATCCCCTTCTTCCCATGAAATGAGGTACAATCCATTATTGGGTCAATGTGGCCCAAAAACCCAAAAGATGAGGAAACGAAGGGAAAGGAACATGGAAAGTGGCAAGTAGGTGCGGGAGTGGTACGATAACTCATCAAGGAGACCCCCCAATAGCAACCCTTTCCTTGAGGGTGACCACTTACTAGGACAACAATGTCAACCACCAAGGTGAAATAAGGAAAAGGGCATAATTTCCAAGCAAACGTTTTCAAAATCAAGAAAGGACCCTTTGCAACATGTTCAAATTCTTCATTTATTAAAATGACACTTACCACAACACCTGACTTGTTACCTCATGGAGCAAGACATGTTGTTCTCTATGAGCCTAGTTGGTGTGGTGAATACAATCATGATGAATGGAGAACTATGGCGGTAAGGCGGGGCTCCATCTATGTAAGTGGACATTGTCGGTCGATCCATCTCTCGCTACTCCATCTCTACAACTTGAGGGCCTTAGTTATCCCTAGGAATGGAGTATAACATGTCCTAAGTAGAATGTTGAGAGTCTTATTCGGATATCTTATGACAAAATTCAAACTACAAAAATCATTTTGGTTACTAATTTATTTCTAATTTTATTTTCTATTAGCTATTAAATTTAATTATTAAGAATAATTAGTTTATTAAATTTAATTACCAATAATAAGTAGTCTTTTATATAAAATTAGCAGATGCACAAGTTTCCATTTCTATCTTCCTTTACTCAATAAGGCCAACGTCAACAATGAAAAATGAAGTGGGATATGCATACTACAACCATGATAAAGTCAATATGACTTATACAACAACCATTAACATACATTTTCTATAACTTTGTATCATTAATATTGTTTCTTCTTTTGTTCTAAAAGATAAGATTCATTGTGCATATCTTTGTACCATTAATATCATTACATACATTTTCTAAAACTTTGTATCATTAATATTGTTTCAACTTTTGTTATAAAAGATCAGATTCATTGTACATATGTCTTTCTTTTGTGCTTCTCCTACCATTAAACGTGAATATGCTATCATGTATGCCTATCGGACCTTTATTACCAACTCTTAAAAATTCTAACACCAAAACAACAATGAGCAATTACATTACATATCCTTCCCAGTAAAATATTAGGCTTTTGATCATTTTATCAACTTGTTGGGAAATTTCAATCTTAATGTGGTTTTTTTATATATATTTTTATTTTAAAATATTATTTCTTCAACACATGGGGATATGTTTTCACATGATCGTAGAAATCTTGTATTCCTTGGTGGTTGACCATTCAAAATATTATCATGTGGCCAAAATTATGGGGAAAATTTAATGTGGTCATACGACTAAATTTATTAGGATAGTTTTGAAAGGGGACCAAACTAAAGTTCTCCATTTGTTGGAGTCTTATGAAACCTTAAAGGTTCAAGTTGCTAAATCCGTGGAGGATTTATGAAATATGTTTGATCATCTTTTCATGTGTTCTTATGCCATAATAGTTGTAATGTATGTTCTGGATTGATTACAAATTGACCTTTTATTAGATTGATAGTGTCATGTTTAATTAAGTATTTGTTTTTCTTATTTTATTTGTTAAAATTTAATTGTAATATATGTTCTGGATTGATTACAAATTGATCTTTGATCTTTTATAACAAGTAGATTAATAGTGTTATGCTTAATTAAGTATTTGTTTTTCTTATTTTATTTGTTAAAAAAAAATTAATGAATTACATAATGTATTGAGTATTAGAAGTGTTTTCTATTTATGGTATAATATATATATATATATATATATATATATATATATATATATATATATAGTTGGTTACACTATTTCTGATCTACGGGATTGGCTTGTGGTTGAGATACCACGATCCAGAGGCATCTAAGTCATCAAAATCATTCGGGGATCGCATTCAACTTGGACCACGTCAACCCTTAACATGGCTGGATTTGAGGTGTCCCCAGGGGTTCTGAACTAGTAACTTTCACTTATGAAGTTTCTTAACAACACACTCCCTCACCGACTGCTCTAAACCTCGAGGACAATTTCCTAAAAAAATTATTTCACTCAATAGATGGTATTTAATTTTCTAAAAAATATTATTTGACTCAATAGATGGTATTTTATGAATGTTGCACCGATTCTATGATTATTAATGTAATGGTGATTATTTATGGAGATTCTTGTGCACTAATATTATTGCTTTTATTATCATTCTTGTAATGAATTTCTCACTATAATGACCATGTCCAAAGTGAAGTGTTTAAGAGAAAAATATATACATAATATTTATTCTAGATGTGTTGAAGTGAGGTCATCATGGTTTTGAAATAGAAAAAAAGTATAAGAGAATAAATCTCACTTATATGAATATGATTATGTTGTTGGGTAAAGGAATATTTGTAAATTTTGTCTAAAATATATTTTGTGGTCTTTCCATTCTTCATATAAATGTGAAATCTAAAGTATTTCTTGTTCAAGAAATGTTAATACTTAATGAAGATGAAGGGCATCCCTAGGCCCAAGTGCTCTTGTGACTCCTACAATATAATATTTCAATTAAGTTATCTACATGTGTACATCCAAGCCGTCCACATTGTTCATAAAGTTCACAACTTCAACACTTGAAAATGTAGTCTTAGGCCTAGTGGGAAGTGGTATATTTTCATTGAGAAAATAAAAACCATGTTACACCCTCCTCGCTAAAGAGACAATCTTAGCATTCATGTTACACCCTCTCCCTAAAGAGACAATCTTAGCATTCAAATGCCATTATCTTCGAAACAAAGCCACCTACAAATATTCTTACATTGATAAGTGATCATTCCATATCATGGACAATAGGGTCATCTCTTACATGAAGGCATGGAAGTGAAATTAGATATAAATCAAAGTGACAGTCTATATCCCCAAAATTTTCTATAAGTGTGATATCTTGGAACAACTATGATTGTGACCATTTCATCTCCTAAAATTCGGAATTTATAGTTTCATCTTCAAAAGATGAAATGAATGAATTCCATTCGGTCTATATTTTCAGTGAAAAAAATGTATTATAAGCATTGTAAATCAGCAAGTAACTAGAAAACAAGAATCATATCTAAATCATAGAATTTGATCATTCACCAAATGCCCCACCATGCTAACATTCATAATTAATATTTCACAAAGATTTATGCCAAAGTGATCATTTTACTCAACATTGCACCAAATGGTATGCCACGTATCTAGGAGTTATGCTTTTTAGGCTTTAGTGATGTTGTGAGCTACTTGAATGGGTTTCCATATTCATGTAATCAATGTAGTATATTTTATATATAAAAAAAATACCCAACAATGCTTAAGTGACCTTACATGACGTTGTTAAATATTCATGGGCGTTTAAGTGACGTATTAAACAATGGGCTTGTAGTCAAAGTAAAATTGGTCAACGTCATCACAACCATAGCTCGAAGGTTAGATAGGCATCGCTTAAGAGACTTGAATTGTCATAAGAAAGGATTTCCCTTTGTTTATAGTAGTTGGTGTAACGTCGAGTAGATGTCAAGGTAATGTCTAATGAGCAACATCTAGTGACATTTTCTTAGTAATGGAATAAGTTGGTATATGGTTAATAATTTGAGATTATTAATGCCTAACAAGTAGCATATTTCTATTTGACATTAAAATAATATTTTGAAAATCTATTGAATATCAAATTTTGATCCCAAATGAGAAATGGAAGTTCTCTTTATATAACAAAATAATTCAAAAATATAATATATTCAGTCATATGGAAAATTGAATTGAAGGACATACAATGTTTTTAATTATCTGGAAGTAGCAACGCAATCCATGATGATTCAATGTTTTAGAACAATTCTATCATCTACATTAGAAATCCAAAGATGGTTGGATAATCAAGTTACGATGCCTAAAACCCATCTAATTTATTGTTTCAACTCGCTCGAAGAACTTGACATATTGAGACATATAGCATACAACCATTCCTTGTTGTCTAAAATTGTCGTCAAATTAGCCAAATTTGTAATCCAAGATAATGTCATATTCAATTATATAATATTTGAGCCATGATCAAGCCAAAGACTAAGGATTTATGTCCTTCTGTAATCATAGAAAACAAAACAAAACTCAAATCCTTTTGTAATAGTAGAAACAAAACAAAACTAAAATTCTTTTATGATAACAAAAAATAATATGGTATGTTGAAATAAACTAGGTACATATAATGGAGACTAGGATTTTGATGTTGATGAAGGCCCGAGAGGTTCATGATTCAGCAACAACAATCCTTGCCTCAAGAACTGTGTTGAGAAAGCAATGACTTCCCCTCACCTTTTTGTCTTTGTTATGATACTTGCACAAAAATTTGGGGCCCCTCCTTTTGTTGTAAATCTTAGAAAAAACATCATTTCCAACTTTTACATCATAACCTATAAAAATTTTCAGTTTGAGTAAGTCTCAAACACCTTAAGGATTTCGTCATTTTTTCAAATTACTCTTCCATATTTTGCGCTAACTTTTCATTGAGAAAACTCTTAAGTTCATGGAAACACAACTTTAAAATTTGTCAAATTGTGTTGTGTCATAGCTTTAGAGAATTTCCAACCCTGTGATATATCACAACCAAAGCTATCTTTGTTGCGACATAGCACAAAGTTATAAAACTTCACATTTGCAACACAATGCATTATGCAAAAAAAAACAAAAAAAAAATTCTAAAGTTTGCAACTTTGTAAAAGTATTAAGTTGTGGTACTTCACAACTTAGAAAACTCTCTAGCCCGTGACATATTGCATCCTCATAAACTTTTGAAGTTGTGATATGTAACAAGTTCAAAAGTATTCTAAGGTGCGGTGTATCATAGAATCGAAAACTTTCAAAGCTTCGACATATCACGATCTCAAGAAATTTCCATCTCCAACCGCTTGCTTGGCTCTGCGACTTGTCCGCTATTCTAGGTAAGCATTGCACCTCCCAAGTGAATCTTTATTTTCTTTGCCTTCAAGATATCATTCGTCCTTAGGGTTTTTTTGTTTACCACATAATCAATAAAATAAATCTTCTATGGTCACAAGAAAAAATAACACATTTTAGCACACAGACACAAAAAAGAGATAAATCAAATGAACCCTAAATCACCCCCTCTAAATAAATTGTCGTAGCTACACAAATAAAATGGACTCTCAAAATCAAATCTAGAGTTCTGGTTCCGAATCACCACAAAAGGGGAAATGCTCACACCCTATTTCACCATACAATTCAGTGAATTTTGAAACCAAAGGGAGTAGGAGAGGTGACCGACTTGATCACCCTACCATCTGAAGGGTGAGGAAGGGGAACAAATGGGAAAAGGTGATTTATATGCTTGCTTCCCTATTAGAATTGTATTGAATTAGAAAACCTAGCAAGGACATAGTCTAAAACTGGATAAGATTTCTTTCTCATTAGTTAGTGAGACCAAACCCCCACACCAAACTGAGGAAGTATGACCAAATTGAGAAAAGGAACCTAGACAAGAAGTTGTCCAATTGCCTTAGAATTTCAAGGTCAATCTGAAAATGACTCACGTTTAATGGAGGTCTATCTCCCATTCATGATATGAATTATTGTCGACATGCCCTCGTATTTTCAAAAACATTCATAAATTGCACCAATATGATTTGAAGTTTTCTTGCAAAGCCCTCAAACCCTTCACCATGGCAACAGAAGAAAAGTGTAAAACTTGAAATGGGTTCTACATTCACCACTTTTATCTCCTCAATACATTTTTCCTTGTCAGTATCATTTCCTTCAAGATAAAACCTTCAATATTTGATCCAGAAGCTCAGTAAGGGATACAAAGTGAAATTTCTAGTTGAATTATTTGGAATATCCCTAGTGTAACACCCCCACTATAATCCTCGGTTTAATTAATGCTTATGTAGATATAATGTGTGGCTATGGCCAAAGTGATGTAATATGAGAATTTTGTTTCTATGTTTTAATAATAAAATTTGATGTCCATTGCTAATGGGACATCGACAGAGATGGAGGTTGAATTAATCCATAAGAGAGAGGAGGGTATAAGAGAATGGTCGAGCGGGGTTCCAAAGGAGAAATATCCATGTATATTAATTCAACCCATTTTCCTAAATTTGCTAATTGTATATGAACCTTATAATTTCTGATTGAGTGTTCCCAAAGCCAATCATTGAATATATGTAAGAGGGTGGGTGTGAGTGGTCACATCCCAAAGTTATTAGGAACATGGGGGTTGAGTAAGATCAGCTTGGGGAAGAGTGTGAGTCAAGAAAGGAAATCCAAAGGGAGGAAATTTGTATGGGTTGAGAGAGTAGTTTTAGACAATTCGGTTTTTGTGCATGAAGAGCAAGTAGAGAGCAACAAAGAGAGCTTGGAGTTGGTGCAGCCTTGGAGGGAAAATTTTGGAGCATATCTAGAGAATTTTGGATTTGAATACTAAAGAACCAGGTTGTCCAGCATGAAGAGTGAATTCCTGAGTGGGTTGCACTAAAACAACAAGTGGTTGATGTTGTTTACTAGTAATTTTCCTAGCAGCAAGTTTCGTCCAGTTCCCAACTGATATATTCCTAGCTACCTGTGCCAGAGATATCTTGATAAACGATTAGGACTCCTGAGGGACTAAGATCAGTGAAGGGGTGCTTTCCTTGGGTTGGGCAGGTCAAGAGGAAGAGATCTAGTGGAAAATTGGGATAGTTTTAGGAAGATATCAGTGGGTTGTGAGTTTTATGAGTTGTGAGTGGATAACGAGAGACCACCCTCTTTTGTGGGTTACTAGCCTCAGCTAGGGGGTGACTATTTGTTGAGAATTGGAAAAGTTAGTCTACAGTTGGGTGGAACATTCGTCCCAAGCAGCTACTTGCACAATAGATTTAAAAGATAAGTGTTTTATCTTGTTGATGTGTTATTTTTATGTCCAAAAAAGTTGTGCATGAAATCTGTGTATAAGATTGATTATATGCTATTGTATTCGAATTATTTGTTTCATTTCATGAGCATTTTAGCATGTTGTTGATGTATATAAATAATGGTAATAGTTAGCAATTAAATATGCTTTTAATTCGTAGTTGAAAGCTACAAGAAATCAATTAGCTATAAAAGAATTAAATTAGTTAACATAAATTTTTCTTTTATGAGTATTATTCACCGTAATTCCCTCAGTTGGACTAGGGGATGTTACATTTTGGTATCAGAGTGTATGGTTCAAACACCAAGCTTGTATGGACTTGAACCAGTGCGAATTTGACAAATTCATTGTTGCAGACTTGTCTGTGGTGGATTTGGGGAAGAACAGAAAAAAAATTAAGGTAAAATTCCCCAAATTCATGAGTAAATTCAAGTTTAAAGGAGTCAGATATGTTTAAGAGAATTTAATGAAGTAAATCTGCAAGTTGTAGAGACGAATTCGACTTGAAATGGTCGAAATTCGAGTTTTAATGGCTATTGTAGAGTTGTAGGAAATTTGGTGAATCGACAGCCGAGATCTCTTTTGATCTCGAGATCGAAGAATGATATTCATCATGGTAAACTTAAAAATCCATAAGGTATCAACCATTTTGAAAGGTAGATCCAATCAATGACCAGGATTCACTTCGAGGGTTTTTTGAAATGGATTAGATAGAAGGCTTAGATTTGTCAGGGTTTTTGGTCAAAATTTTCTAAGTATATAAATTCACCAAGAGAAATCGTCGATGGTCGATGGTCAGGTTAGCCAAAATGATGAAGAATTTGGTTCGGCTAGAAGACATCTCTAACTACTAATGGCCAACGGTTCAGACGTCAGCCAAATCTAGCGAAGTATTTTCAATCGCCAATGGAAATATTCGATGGTTGATGGGTTGATGGTTGACACCGGTTGATTCGAAAAAGTGTTTTTGAATGAGAAAGATAAATCATCAATGGTCGGATGTCGACCAATTCGGAGAAGTGTTTCGAATCAAGCAAGAGAAGTCATTGATGACCAACGCGTTCATGGTTGGGCGTTAGGCAATTCGACAGGGTGTTCGGGACATCCAAGAGAATCAGTCGATGGAGGAAAGAGGGTGATGATGTGTCAGGCCACATCAACATCCAAATGTTGTGCCATGTCACCCAATTTGACACCTCAGGATGATGTGTCATGCCACGTCAAAAGTTTCCACATTGGCCTAGAAGTGGTCGATGGCCAGTGGTTAGGTCAGCTGATTTGAGGAAGTGTTCTCGACAGTCATCGAGGATCCTCTATCATCGATGGGTCAATGGTCATGAGTCAGTTGAATCAGTGAGGAGCTCCATTCACCAATGAATATTTTTGATGGTCGATTTTCGAGTCAGTCAGATTAGTGTTGTGTTGTGAATTAGTCATCGGGGAGTTGGGCCAATGGTCGATGGTCAGGTCGACAGCTTGGGAAAAGTGTTGTGTGCACCAAAGGAGAATGTCGATCGTCGATGATTGATGTAGCATAGATCAAAAACTTAACTTCCATGTGATTTGATATCAATGGTTCATATTTCAAGAACTATTATAGTAGTAAAACAATTAGTTTTCTCCTAATCTTTGTGGTTTTTGAAGGTCATTAACTTGCAAGGCATTTTTGAGTCCCTAAACGACGTTTTTAGCCAACCAAAACTCACGAGAAAAGGTTGTACCAAGGTACATTGTCTCTAGAATCTCAAATAAAATAACTCGGAGAGAGTATTCCCATGAGCTAAATGGTGCACAAACGGAGCTCGTATGAGAAAGTTACAACCAAAATAGTGAGGGTAAAATTTTGGCACCATATTTACTTCCAAAAGGAATAACTCCATGCTCAGAAATATGTTTGGGGCACAAGAGAAATCGATGGAAATATTCTGACCCATAGAAGCCAGCAGTGCAGTCAAATTTGGGTTATGGATACCTAAAAATGTGTAGGAAGAGAAATAAGGAACCTATAGCATGCAGGGATAAATTGGGTAAAACAGCCTAAACTTCTCTGGACCATAACTTTCAGCTCAAATCTCAGATTTGGGAAAACAAATAGTCGTTGGAAATGTATTGAGCAGTAGAATACATATGTCCACCCAGAAATTTGATTTGGGCAACAAAATATTCTATAAATTAATAAATATATTTCTGTAGCAGTAAAGGAGTGGAAATTGCAACATTTAAATGTTGTAAATTTTCGCTCAAAACTCAGATTGAGGCATGAGTACAACTGTTGGAAAGTTGTTATAGATAGGAATGGATCAAGGGAATCAAAAATTGAATTGGTGCAATATATCCTTCATAAATTGATGAGGAAATAACATGTATTCTACATGAGGAAATTTTTTATGCTATGTATGTCTAACAGTAATTATTACATGCACATTTATTGTAAAATTAGAGGTACATGAAAGAAACTTTGGTTCTTATATGAGCACTGGAGCTATGGAATATGCTCAAGGATATTATAGCCATGAGAAGGAGATCATAGGTCTGCATGGGGAATGTTGAGATATGGTCAAATGGAAGAAGATATAGGTAGGAGCCTAACACTAAGAGAAGCCTCCATTGGGAAGTGCAGAGTTATAGATTTGATAATGAAAGGACTATGAAGGGTCGGGAAGAGATACTTTAGAGATTAAACATGTTGCATAAGAAAGATAACAAGGACTCTAGAACTAAACAAGTACCTAGTGTTAGACAAGTGTCAACATCAATATTCCATAGTGAAAGGGATGATCATGGAAATGATAGGAAATCAAGAAGCATGAGCATGTGCCATCATTCTCCAAAGTAGTCCACCAAATTAACTCATGCACGTTCAGGTCTAGGGAGCATCCCAAGTATGTCTCTTGTTCGAAGGAAAAAGAGAAGGCATGAGGCAGATATCTTGCAGGGTGAAATCAAGAAGATCAAACCACCAACTTTCAATGGTGAACACAAGAAGGGTGAAGAGGTCGATATCGAGTCCTAGTTGTTGGAAATGAAGAAATATTTCTAGTTGCATGACTACCCATCCCGAGTAGAAGCTAGAATTGCCACCTACCACTTGCAAGAAAAGGAAGCCATGTGGTGGGATCAACTCAAGAAAACCAAGAAACTTGATGAGAAGAGGATCTCATGGAGGTAGTTCAAAGGAATATGTGTCCAAGCATTATTATGAAAGAAATGTGAAAGTGTTTTTTGAACTCAAGTTGGGTACCATGACATGGAGGAATATGAGAAAAGTTCCTTTGAGTTGTTGAAGTATGTTAACTTCATCAAGGATGAGAAAGTCAAAATCCAAAGGTTTCTAAGTGGTTTACCCTCCTTCTATAGTGACAAGATTCAATATGATAACCCCAAGACTTTGGAGGAAACCATGAGGAGAGAAAGGCATCTTTATGAGAAAAGCAGAGGAAGACCATTTTTCCAAAAGTCTTGGAATGAAAAGATGAAGGGGAAAAGGGATCAAAGGAATAAAAAATTTAAGCCACCCTTTTTCGGGAATAACACCCAAGCAAATAAGAAATTTCAATCATCCCAAAATGAGCACAAGAATGCATATTCATTTGAGAAAATGACAAGGCAACAGTATGTACAATGTTGGGGATGTAAGGGAAATCATTTATATAGGGACTGCCCTCACAAAGGAGAAAGAATGTGGGTTGTCCACAACATTTAGGAGGCTAATACAGTGGAAGATATGGGAGGAAACATGCCAAGGATTTATGTAGTCTTGGACAACAAGCAAGTTGAATATCAATCCCCCATGGTTGAAGTGGAAGGTAAGATTGATAACAAGCTCGTAACAATTCTAATTGATTCTGGAGCTAGCCATAGTTACATAAATGGTAACATTGTTGAAATATTTCACGTGTAAATAAGTAACCATGAGAATTCTTGGTTAGTTCAGTTAGCCATAAGGGCTAAGAGGAAAATCAATGAGTTGGTTAAAGATTTTGAAATAGACATGAATGGACTCAACACAAAGGTAGATGTAAACCTAATACCATTGGGTTCATATGGTTGTCTAATTGGCATGGATTGGTTGGAAAAACACCATGTTGTCCAAGATTGTTACAACAAGACAATCACATGCCTTGATGAGAATGGGAAGCAAGGTAAGGTTCAAGGAATTCCAAGAGTTGTAGTTGTTAGAGAGATTTCATCTATGCAGCTAAAAAAGAGTTTCAGGAAGGGATATCAGATTTTTGCAACCCATATGGAAGAGGAAGTCAAAGATAAAGTGGCAAGCATTGAAGACCATATAGTTTCAAGGGATTTTGAAAAAAAAATTAGAGAAATCCCAGGATTTCCACCAAGGAGAGACATTGATTTATCTATTGATTTGGTGTCAGAAGTTTCCCCAGTTTCAAAGACACCTTACAGAATGGGAACATAGGAATTGAAAGACTTGCAGATGCAACTTGAAGAGATTTTCAAGAAGGGGTATATACACCCAAGTGTGTCACCTTGGGGATCCCTGGTTCTTTTGTGAAGAAGAAATATGGAACCTTAAGGTTGTGTATTGATTTCAGGAAGCTGAATAAGGTCACAATAAAGAACAAATATCCTTTGTAGAGAATTGATGATCTGTTTGATCAGCTGAAAGATGCAAAAATATTCTCCAAAATTGAATTGAGTTCAAGATATCATCAAGTGAGGATAAAATAAGAAGACATCAACAAGACAATATTTAGGATTATGAATTCACTGTAGTACCTTTGGACTATAAAATTCCTTATCTATTTTTATGTGCCTAATAAATGGAGTGTTCAGGGAGTACCTGGACAAGTTTATGAGTGTGTTCCTAGATGATATACTTGTCTACTCTAATTCATAATAGGAAGATGAGAAGCATTTAAGAATGGTGTTGCAAGTTTTGAGAGAACATAAATTGTATTCTAAACTAAGTGCATATTTTATCAAAAGAATATTCACTACTTGGGGCATATAATTTCATAAACAATGATAGAAGTTGATATTGAGAATATAGAGGTCATTAGAGCATTGTTAATGCCCAGAAATGTCACAAAGGTTATATCATTCATGCATCTTGTCAATTATTACCAAATATTCATAAAAGGATTCTCAAATATTGCAAGTCCAATCACTTCTTTACAAAAGATGGGACTAAAGTTTGAATGGAATTCCAAGTGTGAAGAGAGTTTTTGGCAGTTGAAGGAAATATTGACAAGTCCATCGATCTTGAAGATTGTGGATCTGGATGAAGAATTTTGTTTGTGCACTGATGCATGCAAGGAAGGGCTCGGTGGAGTTCTCAGTCAAAAATATCATGTGGTATGCTATGAGTCTAGAAAATTAAAGGAGCATGAGAGGAATTATGCTACACATGAATTGGAGTTAGAAGCAATTGTACATGCATTAAATATATGGAGACATTACCTCATGGGTAATAAATTTGAGCTAAGGACCGACCACTATGGTCTGAAACATTTGTTTGGAGAGTCAATACTAAATGCCAGACAAACTAGATGGATGGAATTTCTGAGTAAATATGACTTTTAAATTAAGCATATAAAGGGCAAGGAAAATCAAGTGGTTGATGCACTTAGCAGGAGAACTCATGAAGTGCATATTGCAGCCAATGGCATGTACAGGATAGATCTAAAAGACAAAATTGTTGCAATAGCAAATTTATATCAGAATTATTTAAAAATAAAAGAGATATTACAACAAGCTAATTTTCAGTAGATATTTAATTCTTATGAGCTGAAAAAAGATGGATTTCTCATGTACAAAGGTAGATAATATGTGTCGAATTCCAGTGAGCTCAAAAATGCAGTTCTAAAGGAAATGCATAATGTGTCGTATGTCGGGCAACCAGGATATAAAAATACAATTGCAGTTGTAAGAAGCCAATACTTTTGGCCATGAATGAAAAAGTAAGTGGCTAATTACATAGCCATATGTCTAGAGTGTCAGAAAGTGAATACTGGACATAGACACCCATCAGGTTTGCTACAACCATTTCCCATTCTAGAATGGAAGTGGGAATTTGTCATAGTTGATTTTATTACAAATCTGCTCAGAACAGTGAAGCATCATTACTCCACCATGGTGGTGGTGGATAAATTGACTAAGTTAGCACATTTTATTCCAGTAAAGACTACACACAAGGAAGAAAATATTGCATAAATATATATATGAAAGAAGTTGTTAAGCTACATGGAGTGCCTAAGGAAATAGTTTCAAATAGAGATCCAAAATTTACTTCCAATTTTTCGAAAGGCTTGTTCAAAGGATTTGGAACAAATTTAAATCTTAGTATAGTGTATCACCCAGAGTCAAAAGAGAAAATAGAGAGGAACAATAGAATAATTGAAGATATGCTCAGAATGTATGTGATAGATCATCCATCAAAGTGATAATATTATATCCACTTAGCAGAGTTTGCTTACAATAATGGATATCATGCCTCAATGAAAATTAGTCCATTTGAAGCATTGTATGGAAAAAAGTGTAACACACCAGTGAGTTGGAATAATTTAGCAAACAGAGTAGTTGTTGGGCCATATTTATTGAAGGAAATGGAAGAGAAGATGACAAAGATAAGGAAGCATTAAAGGTTACCCGGGATAGGAAGAAAATTTATGCAGAAAAGAATAGAGTGTTTAGAGATTTTAAAGTGGGCGAACATGTGTTTTTAAAAGTGAATGCAAAGAGAAGTTTGCTAAGATTAGGAAGTTCCCAAAGTTGGCAACAAGATATTGTAGACCTTTTAAAATATTAGAAAAGATAGGGACAGTTCCATACATGCTAGCATTTATTGCATCCATGAGAGTGCATAATGTATTTCATGTGTCATTATTAAAGAAATGTGCACCTTACCCTAACCACATAATTGATTGGAATGTAATCCAGGTAGAGCAGGAAGTGGATTTCTGGTAGAACTATTATGCATCTTGGACAGGAAAGTCAAATTTCTCAAGAATAAGGCCATAGGGTTGGTAAAGGTTCAATGGACCTATTATGATCCTAAAGATGCTACATGGGATCATGAAGAAAACATGCGGGAAGAATACCCGCAATTGTTTGTCAATTTTGAAGAAAACAGAATGCAACACTCCATTTTGAGAAACTAGAGTTCCATAACCACATCTCAAAGTCCTATCCAATTGCACTGGGGGCCCTGATAAAAAAATGGCTCGTTCCTTGGGTTAGCCCTAATAAACAGATGGTACATCCCTTGGGTTAGCTTTGATAAATTGATGGTGCAATCCTTGGGTTGACAAGTTTAGAGGAACATGAGATTCTGGTTGGAGCTACTGCTGGAATTGTTAAATTGCAGAATTTTTATTTTATTGTGATGTAAATTTGCATATATGTATATCGACATAGTGTGCACTAAGGACAACACACAATTGTAGGGGAGGGGGAATGTAACACCCCCACTATAATCCTCGGTTTAATTAATACTTATGTAGATATAATGTGTGGCTACGGCCAAAGCAATGTAATATGTGAATTATATTTCTATGTTTTAATAATAAAATGTGATGCTAGCTGCTAAGGGTACATGGAAAAATATGGGGGCTGAATTAATCCACAAGAGAGGGGAGGGTCTAAGAGAATGTCCAATAGGGGGTCCAAGGGAGAAATAACCATGTATATTAATTCAACCCATTTTGCTAAATTTGTTAATTGTATATGAACCTTATAATTTATGATCGAGTGTTCCCAAATCCAATCATTGAATGCATGCAAGAGGATGGGTGTGAGTGGTCACATCCCAAAGTTATTGGGCACATGGGGGTTGAGTACAATCATCTTGGGGAAGAGTGTGATTCAAGACAAGCAAGCCAAAGGGAGGAAATTTCTATGGGTTCAGTGAGAAGTTTTAGACGATTTAGTTTTTGTGCATGAGGAGCAATTAGAGAGCAAGAAAGAGAGCTTGGAGTTGGAGGAGCCATGGAGGGTGAATTATAGAGCATGTTGGAGCATATCTGGATCATTTTTTAGATGAATACTCAAGAACCAGGATTTCAGGCCTAAAGAGTGAACTTCTGAGTGGGTTGCACTAAAATAGCAAGTGGTTGTTGTTGTTTACTGGCAGTTTTCCTAGCAGCAGGTTCCCTTGAGTTCCTTGTTGAGAGATTCCTAGCAGCAGGTTCCCTTGAGTTCCTTGTTGAGAGATTCCTAGCTACCTGTTCCAGAGAGACCCTAATAAATGAATGGGATGCCCGAGGGACTAATATCAGTGAAGGGGTACATTCCTTGGGTTCAACGGGTTAAGAGAAAGATAGCTAGTGGAAAATTAGGATAATTGTAAGAAATATTAGTGGGTTGTAAGTTTTATGAGTTGTGGGTGGACAATGAGAGACCACCATGTTTTTTGGATTACTAGCCTCGGCTCAAGGGTGAATGGATTTTTAGATTTGGAGCAGTCAGTCTATGGTTGGGTGGAATGTCCATCCCAAGCAGTTGGTTGCACAACAGATTTAAAAGATAAGTGCTTCATCTTTTTGATGTGCTATTTTTATCTGTATAAATGTTGTGCATGAACTCTATGTATAAGATTGATTATATGTCGTTGTGTTTGAATTGTTGGTTTCATTTGATGAGCATTTTATCATGTTTTTGATGTATATAAATAATGGTAACATTTAGCAATTAAATATGGTTTTAATTCATAGTTGAAAGCTACAGGAAATCAGTTAGCTATAACATAATTAAATTAGTTAACATTAATTTCATTTTTATGAGTATTATGTTAGATTATGAGCTTGATTTCTTATGCAGATTAATTCTTTTATTTTCTTCAATACTTTGATTCCAGCTTAATCCACTTCAACAATTTCAAATCATAATCGAATAGAAATAATTATGTAGATAAGTAAACATGCATATCAACAACACATATACCCTGGGGAAACCCTGTACAGGGAGAAAAACCCCAGCAAACAATATTCCTTTATTGCATTAATAATTTAATATCTCTTACAAATATCCACCATGAATGTACTTCTCTCAAAGATCTTGCCAAGATGACTCTAACCTGACAAAGACTTACAAGACGTTGCTAAAATACACCTTTGATATGCTGCCTCTTTAACACTGATGTGCTCCTCTATTACTTCACCCTCAACCTACATATGAAAACTCTGTTTCAAAATTGTGTTGCAAAACTGTATTGAAAAACTGTGTTGAGGAGAGGGTTTGACCTCT
>WSFP011469412.1:0-17937 GCA_009831015.1 Picea engelmannii | reverse complement strand
TGTGAGAAAATCTCTTGTAAAATCTCTCTGTAATCTTTTTCTTTGCATTAATAAACTGCTCCAAGTGGTCGCGTTGGTTGGGGTCGTGGATGTTTCCCCGTAGGGTTTTTACCACGTGAAAACATCGGTGTGTTTATATTTGATCTGGTTATGTGAGTGGTTACTGAAGGTGTTCGTCCTCTGTTGGAATACCTGTGTTTTCGAACACCACAAGTTCCTGATAGAACAGATAGACGCCTAGAAGACTGCCCTCAAGTCAAAGGAAGGCCTTTTTGAATGGTTGGTCATGCCCTTTGGTTTGACAAATGATCCAGCCACTTTCATGAGGATGATGGATGATATCCTGCAACCATTCAACAATACTTTTGTAGTGGTGTATCTGGATGACATTCTAATTTACAACAAGACTTGGGACAAACACTTGCAACATATTCAACAAGTTTTGCACACCCTGGGGCAACACAAGATATACGCCAACTTGGAAAAATGCTCCTTCAGCATGGACATGGTCCATTACCTGGGCTACATCATTGATCAGCATGGCGTACATGTGGATCCAGCCAAGATCCAAGTCATCTGTGACTGGACAACCCCAACAACACTCACTGAGCTTCGAAGCTTCTTGGGCCTTCCAATTTCTACCGCAGGTTCATGTTGGGATTCTCCCATATTGCATGGGCCCTCAACCAAATAAACAGGGTGGTGGTAAGGAAAAATTTGCATGGGGCTGGTCCCAAAAACAAGCATTCGATTATTTGAACCAGTTCTTGTGCTCAGCCCCAGTACTTTCACTACCAAACCTGCAAAATCCCTTTGAGATCGAGAAAGTTTCTTCAGACTATGTTGTGGGTGTCATTCTCACTCAGCATGACCACCTCGTGGCCTATCATAGTGAGACACTATCAAATACTATTCGTAAGTACCCTACTTACAACAAAGAAATGTACTCCATTGTGAATGCCTATCGCCAGTGGAGACATTGCATTCTTGGGAAGGAGACAGTCATCCACATTGATCATAAGCCACTGCAGTTCATACAGACAAAGGGAAAATTGCAGAATGACCGCCATCAAAAGTGGTCCACATACTTACAACAATTCCACCTCAACATCAAGTATAAAATAGGAAGCACCAATCACGTCATTGATTTCCTTATCAGACCTCCAGTCGCGGCACTCACCACGGTGGTAGAATCTTGCACCCATGAGACATATGGATGCCCTCAACTCTATGAGATAGACCCTGACTTCGTCACCACCTACCAAATGTTGGGTGCAAACATAGATGTCGATAATTTACATCTTTAGAATCGATTTTTGTGTCGTCTGATCCATATATTTGTTCCATAAAGTGTGCGAGCGAAGATGATCTCAGAAGCCCACTACAGTCGGGTGGAAGGACACTTCGACGTCGAAAAAACAGTGGTGATTCTACATTCTACTGGCCGAAACTTCGACAGGAGGTCATCAAGTATATTAGGTCCTGCACTGCCTACGATATTGCCAAACCGACCACTAAGAAACAGGGCCTGTACACAACTCTTCCTACTCCTAACAGGCCATGGGAATCCATCTCAATGGACTACATGTTGGGTCGCCCATCCACAAAGAAGGGAAATGACTTTGTTTTTCTGTTTGTTGATCATTTTTCTAAGATGGTGATTCTGGTTGCCTACAAGAAGAGCATCACAGTAGAGGCCACTGCCAAGCTCTTCTTTGAACGAGTCTGGGTACATTTTGGAATCCAACAAACCATTGTCTCAGATTAGGATAGTTTATTTCTCAACACATTCTGGTCGAGCCTCTGGTCACTGTTGGACACCAAGCTCACCAAATCCACGACCTTCAACCACCAGACAGATGTCCAACCCAAGGTTGTAAATCGAATGATTGTACATATCCTTCACATGTATAATTCATAGCACCCTCGCACATGGGATGAGAGCCTTCCCTATGTCTAACATAGCTACAACCGAGAAATGCATAGCTCAACCAACCACAGCCCCTTTCATCTGGGGTTGGGATTCCAACCATTGGGTCCCATAGATGTTGCACTTCCCCTTCTGGTCACCTCGACCGACTCATCTCCTCCTCCAAATGAAGCTGACAAAGCCACCCAGTTCATTGAGTGGATCCAACACATCCGCCAACAGGTTCAGGATATCCTATAGAAGTCCAATGACAAGTATAAACAGCGACATGATCAACATCGGGTGCCACACAAGTTTCAGGTGTGCGATAAAGTTTGGTTGCACTTGCATAAAGAAAACCTTAGAGGACCCCATCGGAAGCTTCACCCACTCCATTATGGACCATACACTATCACCAAGGCCATGGGGCATAATTCTTTTGAGCTCAACATTCCTCCTTTCCTTGGCCTGCACCCAATGTTCAATGTCGATCTCCTTCGCCCTTATTTCCCACCATTATTGGACACCTCAAAAGTAGCAGAACAAATGAAACCCACAGAGCTCAAACCTGACTGCATACAACAGAAATCCAATGATCCGATTGTGGACACACAGATAAAGGGAACTCGACAAAAAAGGATCGAGCTTTATTGAGTGGTCAAAGTAGGGAAACTCCTACACTAGTGGTCAAAGTAGGGAAACTCCTACACCAAGGCAAGTGGCTCACCTAGGGCCAAATTCAACAGAAATTTCCTCATCTAATGGGGGACCTCAACGCAATGGAGACCATTTATTCCTAAGGAGGTAATATTTATCTATATGGATATCAGTGGCCACCCACCTTTCTAAGCTGGCTCAAAACAATTTTCTAACAATTTTGGTAATTTACTATTTTTAGCAGTTTTAACTTTTGGGGCCATTTTGAGGGCATAAATGAAGTTTTTTCAATATCAAGCTCATTAATAATAGGTGAAGGTATCATTGAGCCACCAAAATTAATCTCCTCGATGATACCTTTCCAACGGGCTATCACACGCCTAAAACAGAGATCATATGCGAAAGTTGCGACCTCGGGAAGTAGATGTACTAACTTACCCAAATGGGGCCCACATGACTTTTGGTGCTTCATCTCCTAGGGTTAGGTTTTTGGATGTCTAGGATTTTGGCATTCTTGTTTATTGTAAAATGGCCTTCAAAGCCTCATTTTAATCATCTTCTTTTGAATGCGCACAACCATCACTTCTCTTCTCAGAGATAAGCCTCCACCATTCCAGCAAGCTTGTTTCCGCTGCATTTTACAGTTTCAGCTTATTTCGTTATTGAATAGAAAACCAGTTTTACTGTATCTTTGTTATTTTGTGTTAATCATATGTTAATAATCGATATTCATTTTATTCTGCTCATAAAATATGGATCAATGGTATCAAAGTGGTCTTCTCCTTGTCGTCTTAGTGCATGTCCCCAACGAGGTCGAAGTACAAAGAGTTGGGTCTCGAGCTTGTTTCTCTTGAAAACAAAAGCTCTCGCACGCCCAAGAAACCTCTTGTGGTAGGAGAAAATAAATATGGTGGGATAGGAGATCCTTTCGAGATGTTGATTGAGGAATCCCTCATGCAACATAGGAACAATATGATGGATAGTTTCACGCAAATCCTTCGGTGGCTACCAACAGGTGACACATCTTCCTCGAACGGAGGTGATGCCCCCTTCAAGGTACAAATAAACTTTGATATTCCCATATTTGAAGGTCATATAGACGCAGATTCTATAGACAAGTGCTTGAATCTGCTAGAAGGGTATTTTTATGTCCATAACTTTTCGAATAGAGAACATATTACTTTTGTGCTCCTCAAAGACGTTCCCCATGTCAAAGATTGGTGGGAAACTTTCTATGAGTAAAAGGAAACAGAGGAAACCTCATTATTTTCAGTCACAACCACCTGGGAATCCTTCAAGGATGATATTAAGGAACAATACTACCCTATCGGAATTTATGACGACCTGTATACCAAATGGACCACACTGCGGCAACAAAGAGACCAAGCAATGCCAGATTTAACAAATATCTTCCATACCTTGCGCACCAAGCTGGGTATCAAAGATTAAGAGCAGCATATGGTGCTCAAGTATCATGGTGCTCTGCATAGATACATCTAGACTGAAATGGAATTTCTGGACATCTCATCCTTGGGCATGAACTACCGATATGTCATGAAAATTGAACAGAAGCTCAAACAAAAGTTGCGTCAATTTGGGCGTGGGAACCCCTAACAAAAAAATCCAGGAAAAGGCGGCCCCAACCCACAGAAAAAAGGACAAAGTAAATATGGACAATATCAGGACAATCGGTACAAGCCGCAAGGAAAGAAGGACATCGGAAAGACAAAGAAAGATACCGGGAAGTGGTGCGACTTCCATAAGATCCCTTGGCATAACACTATCGACTGTCACTCAGAGCAGTCACTGGTGGTTGAAGTCAAAGCCTATGAATCAGATGCAGATTCTAACTCTGAGCTAGAACTAGAAAGGGGAAGATGGATCATTGACGTGGAACCCAGTGCCACTATTGTTTCCACCAAGCTCCATCCTGGTGAACCAGACGAGTCAGAAGAAGGAGAGCGCCTCTTCCATTCAAAGATGTGAGTAAAAGGAACCCCACTACACTTCACCGTTGATAGCGGTAGCCAGAAGAACCTCATCTCAGCAGAGGTCGTCAAGCGGCTGGCCCTGCCAACAACACGACACCCACATCCCTGCACCATTGTATGGCTCCACCAAGGAAGCGATCTCCACGTCAGCCAATAGTGCCGACTATTGTACGGCATTAAGCCCTTCAAAGATGAGGTATTGTGTGATGTTGCTCCTCTCGAAGTTTGTGATTTTCTTTTGGGCCAACCTTATTTATGGAAACATCATGATGTATATGAGTGTAGGCCTCATAGTGTTATTATTACTTTGAATAAGAAATTGTACAGGATACCCGAGGTAGTCCCACCTAGTGTTATTTCCTTGATCTCTGCTAAGCAATGCAGGAAGGTCATCTCTCAGATGGGGAAGTTTGTCTTCTTCGTTATTCGCTCTCAGAATAAGTGAAAGATCACAACCACATCTAGAGTCTCTGCGGCCGACCTCTCCACACAGCAGAAGCAAGTAGATAAGGTCATGGAAGAATATTCAGATATATTATCCTCACCTATAGGGGTAACTATGCACTGCTAGGTCAAGCAACCCATCGATCTCACCCCCCCATGCATTGCTTCCCAATGGGCCAGTCTATCCCTGCTCTTTATTAGAAAATGAGGAGATCAAGCGACAGATCCAAGAATTGCTCCACAAGGGGCACATCCATCCAAAATCATCACCTTGTAGGATCTCAATCATGATGGTAGAGAAGAAATATGGAACTTGGTGACTCTGTATTGATTATCGGGCTCTGAATAAAATCATAGTCAGAAATCGGTACTCGATTCCCCGAATCGACGACCTCCTTGATCAACTCACAGGGGTCGAATACTTCAGTAAGATTGATCTGAAGCCTAGCTACCACAAGGTCCCGATAGAACAGACAGATGTCTGAAAGACCACCTTCAAGTCAAAGGAAGGCCTTTTTGAATGGTTGTTCATGCCCTTTGGTTTGACAAATGCTCCAGCCACTTTCATGAGGATGATGGACGATATCCTACGACCATTCACCAATACTTTTTGTAGTGGTGTATCTGGATGACATTCTAATTTACAACAAGACTTGGGCCGAACACTTGTAGGATATTCAGTATGTTCTACACACGCTGCGGCAGCACAAGATATACGCCAACTTGGATCTAGCCAATATCCAAGTCATCCGCGATTGGCCAGCCCCAACAACACTCACTGAGCTTCAGAGCTTCTTGGGCCTTGCCAATTTATACCACAGGTTCATGTTGGGATTCTCCCATATTGCATCCCAACATGGGTGGTGGTAAGGAGAAATTTGAATGGGGCCGGTCCCAACAACAAGCATTCGATGATTTGAAGCAGTGCTTGTGCTCAACCCCAGTAATTTCACTACCAGACCTACATCATCCCTTTGAGATCGAGATGGAATCTTCATACAATGTTGTGGGTGCCATTCTCAGTTAGAACGACCACCCCGTGGCCTATCATAGGGACACATTGTCAGATACTGTCCATAAGTACCCTAACTATGACAAATAAATGTACTCCATTGTGCAAGCTTGTCGCTAGTGGAGATATTACATTCTTGGGAAGGAGACAGTCATCCACACTGATCATCAAGTATAAAACAGGAAGCACCAATCGCATCATTGATTTCCTCAGCAGACCTCCATTCATGGAAATCACCACCATTCTAGACTCTTGCAGCCATGAGACATCTGGATGGCCTCAACTCTATGAGACAGACCCTGACTTCAGCACCACCTACCAAATTTTGGGTGCAAACACAGTTGTCAATAATTTCCATCTTCAGGATGGGTTGTTGTGTCATCTGGGCCATATATGTGTTCCATCAAGTTAGAGAGTAGAGTTTATATGGGAATCACACTACAGTCGGGTGTCAGGACACTTCGGCATCGAAAAAATAGTGGTGATGCTACAGAAACATTTCTGTTGGCTGAAACCTCGACAGCAGATCAACAAGTATATCAGGTCCTACACTGCCTACACTATTTCCAAACTGACCACTAAGAAACAGGGCTTGTACACCCCTCTTCCTACTCCTAACAGGCCATGGGAATCCATCTCAATGGACTACATGTCGGGCCTACCGTCCACCAAGCAGGGAAATGACTGTGTTTTTGTGGTTTTTGATCACTTTTCTAAGATGGCGATTATGGTTGCCTACAAGAAGAGCATCACAGTAGAGGCCACTGCCAACCTCTTATTTGAACAAGTCTGGGTACATTTTGGAATTACACAAACCATTTTCTTAGATTGGGACAGTCGATTTCTTAGCACATTCTAGTCGAGCCTCTCGTCACTGCTGGACACCAATCTCACCAATTCCACGGCCTTCCACCCCCAGACAGATGGCCAAACCAAGGTTGTACATAGAATGATTGTGCATATCCTTTGCATGTATAACTCAAAGCACCCTCACACATGGGATAAGAGCCTTCCCTATGTCCAACATAGCTACAACCGAGCTCTTCATAGCTCAACCGGCCACAGTCCCTTTCAGGTGGGGTTGGGATTCAATTCATTGGGTCCCATAGATGTTGCACTTCCCCTTGAGGTCACCTCAACCGAATCATCTCCTACTCCAACTGAAGTTGACAAAGCCACCCAGTTCATTGAGTGGATCCATCAGGTCTTCCAACAGGTTCAGGATATCCTACAAAAGTTCAATGACAAGTACAAATAGCTCCATGATCAACATCTGGTGCCACACAAGTTTCAGGTGGGCGACAAAGTTTGGTTGCACTTGCAGAAATAACACAATACAAGACCCCATCGAAAAATTCTCCCACTCTGTTATGGGCCATAAACTATCACCAAGGCGGTGGGGGATAATTTTGGTGAGCTCAACATTCCTCCTTTCCTTGGCCTACACCCAGTGTTCAACGTGGATCTCCTTCGCCCTTATTTCCCACCATTATTGGACACCTCAGAAGTAGCAGAACAGATGACAGCCACAGAGCTCAACATTGACTGCATACAACAGGCATCCAATGATTAGATCATGGACACACAGATCAAGGACATTCGACAACAAAGGATCCATCTTTATCGAGTCGTCAAAGCAGGGCAGCTCCTGCACCAAGGCAACTGGCTCACCCAAGGCCAAATTCAGCAAACATTTCCTCATCTGATGGGGGAACTCAATGCAATGGAGACCATTTATTTCTAAGGAGGGAGGATTGATCCATATGGATATCGATGGCCACCCACCTTTTCCAGCTGGCTCAAAACAATTTTCTGACAATTTTGGCAATTTACTATTTTTAGTTGTTTTAACTTTCGGGGCCATTTTGAGGGCCTAAAGGAAGATTTTTCTGGATCAATCTTTTCAATGATATAGTATCGCATGATTGATCCCAAAAAATGAATCTCCTCGACAATACCTTTTCAAAGATCTATCACACGCCTAAAATGGAGATCGTATGCAAAAGTTGCGACCCTAGGCAGTTGATGTACTAACTTACCCAAACGGGACCCACATGAATTTTGGTGCTTCATCTCCTAGGGTTAGGTTTTTGGATGTCTAGGGTTTTGTCATTATTGTTTATTGTAAAAATCCCTTCAGAGCCTCATTGTAATCATCTTCTTGTGAATGTGCGTAGTTGTCACATCTCTTCTCAGAGATAAGCCTCCACCATTCCAACAAGCTTGTTTCCGCTGCATTTTACAGTTTCAGCTTATTTCGTTATTGAATAGAAAACCAATTTTATTGTATCTCTGTTATTTTGTGTTAATAATCTGTTAATAATAGGTATTCAATTCGTTCTACTCATAAAATCTAGATAAGTGGTATCAGAGCGGTCTGCTCCTTGTCGTCTTAATGCATGTCCCCAACGAGGTCAGAGAACAAAGAGTTGGGTCTCGAGCTTGTTTCTCTTGAAGACAGAATCTCTTGCACACCCAAGCAAACTCTCATGGAAGGAGAAAAGAAATATGAATGGATAGGAGATCCTTTTGAACTGTTGATTGAGGAATCCCTCATGCAATAGAGTAACGAGATGATGGATAGTTTTGTGCAAATCCTTCAACGGCTACCAACAAGCGACACATCTTCTTCAAGCAGAGGCGTCGCCCCCTTCAAGGCACAAATAAACTTTTATATTCCTATATTTGAAGGTCATATAGACGCAGATGTTGAAGACAAGTGGTTGAATCTATTGGAAGGTTATTTTTATGTTCATAACATTTTGAATAGAGAAAATATTACTTTTGCGCTCCTCAAAGTCATTCCCCATGTCAAAGATTGGTGGGAAACTTTCTATGAGCAAAAGGAAATAGAGGAAACCTCATTATTCATGGCCACCTGGGAATCCTTCATGGATGCTATTAAGGAACAATTCTACCCTGTCGGAAGTTATGACGACCTGTATACCAAATGGACCAAACCGCGGCAAGAAAGAGACCAAGCAGTGCCAGATTTCACAAATATATGCCATACCTTGCACACCAAGCTGGGTATCAAAGATTCAGACCGAAATCTAGTGCTCAAGTATCATGGTGCTCTGCATAGATACATCTAGACCGAAATTTGATTTCTGGACATCTCATCCTTGGGCGCGACCTACCGATATGCCGTCAAAATCGAGCAGACGCTCAAACAAAAAATGCAGAAATTTCGGCATGGGAACCCCTCACAAAAATAGCCAGGAAAGGGAGGCCCCAACCCACAGAACAAAGGATAGAGTAAATATGAATAGTATTAGGACAACCAGTCCAAGCTGCAAGGAAAGAAGGACACCGAAAAGACAAAGAAAGATACAGGGAAGTGGTGCGACTTCCATAAGATCCCTTGGCATAACACTGTAGATTGCTTCTCAAAGTAGTCGTTGGTGGCCGAAGTCAAAGCCTCTGAATCAGATGTGGATTCTGACTTTGAGCCAGAACCAGAAAGGGGAAGACATATCATTGATGCGGAACCCAGTGCCACCGTTGCTACCACCAAGATCCAACCTGGTGAACTAGACGAGCCAGAAGAAGGAGAGTGCCTCTTCCATTCATAGATATGGGTAAAAGGCACCCCGTTGCACTTCATCGTTGATAGAAATAGCTAGAAGAACCTCATCTCAGCAGAGATCGTCAAGCGGTTGGCCCTTCCAAAAATTCTACACCCACAATCCTACACCATTAGATGGCTCCGCCAACGAAGCAATCTTCGCATCAGCCAATAGTGTCGACAACTGTACAGCATCGAGCCCTTCAAAGATGAGGTATTGTGTGATTTTTCTCCTCTATAAGTTTGTGATGTTCTTTTGGGCCAACCTTATTTATGGAAACATCATACTGTATATGAGTCTAAGCATCATAGTGTTATTATTACTTTGAACAGGAAATTGTATAGGATACCCGAGGTAGTTCCACCTAGTGTTATTTCCTTGATCTCTCCTAAGAAATGCAGAAAGGTCATCTCTTAGAGGGGGAAGTTTGTCTTCTTCATGATTTTCTCTTAGAATAAGAGAAAGATCACAGCCACATCTAGGGTCTCTCCGGTCGACCTCTCCACACAGTATAAGCAAGTAGATAAGGTTGTGGAAAAATACTCAAATATATTCTCTTCACCTACAGGGGTACCTCTCCACTACCAGTTCAAGCACCCCGTCGATCTGACCCCCGATGCACTACTGCCCAATGGGCCAGTCTATCGCTTCTCTTTACTAGAGAATGAGGAGATCAAGCGACAGATCCAAGAACTGCTCCACAAGGGGCACATCCATCCTAGATCATCACCTTACAGGAGCCTAATCTTGATGGTATAGAAAAAAGATGGAACTTGGTGACTTTGTATTGATTACAAGGCTATGAATAAAATCACAGTCAGAAACTAGTACCCGTTTCCGTGAATCGACGACCTCCTTGATCAACTCATGGGGGCCAAATACTTCAGTAAGATTGATCTGAAGCCTGGCTACCACCAGGTCTCGATAGAATAGACAGATGTCTCGAAGACCGCCTTCAAGTCAAAGGAAGGCCTTTTTGAAAGGTTGGTCATGCCCTTTGGTTTGACAAATGCTCCATCCACTTTCATGAGGATGATGGACGATATCCTGAGACCATTCACCAATAATTTTGTAGTGGTGTATCTGCATGACATTCTAATTTATAGCAAGACTTGGGTCAAACACTTGCAGCATCTTCAACAGGTTCTGCACACCTTGCAGCAGCACAAGCTATATGCCAACTTGGAAAAATGATCCTTCAGCATGGAAAGGGTCCATTACCTGGGCTACATCATTGATCAGCATGGCCTACATGTGGATCCAACCAAGGTCCAAGTCATCCGTGACTGGCCAGCCCCAACAACACTCATTGATCTTCGGATCTTATTGGGCCATGCCAATTTCTACCACAGGTTCGTGGTGGGATTCTCCCACATTGCATGGGCCCTCATCCAAATAAACACGGGTGGTGGTAAGGAGAATTTTTCATGGGGTCGGTCCCAACAGCAATCATTCAATGATTTGAAGTAGCGCTTGTGCTCATCCCTAGTACTTCCACCACCATACCTACATCATCCCTTTGAGATTGAGACAGATGCTTCAAACTATGCTATGGGCGTCGTTCTCACTCAGCACAACCACCCCATGCCCTATCATAGTGAGACACTGTCAGATATTGTCCATAAGTACCCTACCTATGAAAAAGAAATGTACTTCATTGTGAAAGCCTGCTGCCAGTGGAGACATTACATTCTTGGGAAGGCAATAGTCATCCAAACTGATCATAAGCCACTGTAGTTCATGCAAACATAGGGAAAATTGCAGAATAACCATCGTCAAAAATGGTCCACATACTTGAAGCAATTCCACCTGAACATCAAGTATAAAACAGGAAGCACCAATCACATTGCTAATAGCCTCAACATACCTCCAGTCGCGGCACTCACCATGGTGCTAGAATCTTGCGTCCATGAGACATCTGGATGGCCGCAACTCTATGAGACAGATCTTGACTTCACCACCACCTACCAAATGTTGGGTGCAAACACAGTTGTCGATAATTTCCATCTTCAGGATGGGTTGTTATGTCATCTGGGCCATATATGTGTTCCATCAAGTGAGCGAGATAAGATGATATGGTAATCCCACTATAGATGGGTGGCAGGACACTTTGGCATCGAAAAAATAGTGGCGATGCTACAGAAACATTTCTACTGGCAGAAACTTCAACAGGAGGTCAACAAGTATATCAGGTCCTGCATTGCCTATAATATTGACAAACTGACCACTAAGAAACAAGGCATGTACACCCCTCTTCCTACTCCTGACAGGCCATAGGAATCCATCTCAATGGACTACATGGCGGGCCTCCCATCCACCAAGCGGGGAAATGACTGTGTTTTTTTGGTTTTTGATCGCTTTTCTAAGATGGCGATTATGGTTGCCTGCAAAAAGAGAATCAAAGCAAAGGCCATTGCCAAACTCTTCTTTGAACGATTCTAGGTACATTTTGAAATCCCACAAGCTATTCTCTCAGATCGGGACAGACGATTTTTCAGCACATTCTGGTCGAGCCTCTGGTCACTACTGGACACCAAGCTCACCAAATCCGAGGCCTTCCACCACCAAATAGATGGCCAAATCGAATTTGTAAATTGAATGATTGTGCATATCCTTTGTATGTATAATTCAAAGAACCCTTGCACATGGGATGAGAGCCTTACCTATGTCTAGCATAGCTACAACCGATATTTTCATAGCTCAATCGACCATAACCCCTTTCAGGTGGGGTTGGGATTCCAACCTTTAGGTCCCATATATTTTGTACTTCCACTTGTGGTCACCTTGACCGACTCATATCCTGCTCTAATTGAAGATGACAAAGCCATCTGATTCATTGAGCAGATCCAACACATCCGCCAACAGGTTCAGGATATCCTATAGAAGTCCAATGACAAGAACAAACAACTCTATGATCAACATCGGGTGCCACACAAGTTTCAGGTGGGAAACAAAGTTTGGTTGCACTTGTAGAAAGAATGCATTACAGGACCCCATCGGAAGATTCACCCACTCCATTATGGGCCATACACTATCACCAAGTCCATGGGGGATAATTCTTTTGAGCTCAACATTCCTCCTTTCCTTGGACTGCACCCAGTGTTCAACGTGGATCTCCTTCACCCTTATTTCCCACCATTATTGGACACCTCAGAAGTAGCAGAACGGATGACACCCAAAGACGTCAACCCTGAATACATACAACAGGAAGTCAATGATCATATTGTGGACACACAGATCAAGGGCACTCAACAACAAAGGAACTGGCTTTATCGTGTCCTCAAAGTAGGGCAACTCCTGCACCAAGGCAAGTGGCTCAACTGGGGCCAAATTCAACAGAAATTTCCTCATCTGATGGGGGACCTCAATGCAATGGAGACCTTTGATTACTAAGGAGGGATGATTGATCCAGATAGATATCAGTGGCCACCCACCTTTTCCATATGTCTCAAAACAATTTTCTGACAATTTTGGCAATTTACTATTTTTAGCAGTTTTAACTTCCGAGGCCATTTTGACGGCCTAAATGAAGGTTTTTATGGATCGATATTCTTAATGAGGTTCTAAGGATTTATTGATCCCCATAAAGGAATCAACTCGACGATACCTTTCCAATGGGCTATCACACGTCTGAAATGGAGATTGTATGCAAAGGTTGCGACCCCGGGAAGTTGATGTACTAACTTACCCAAACGGGGCCCACATGACTTTTGGCAATTCATTTCCTAGGGTTAGGTTTTTGGATGTATAGGGTTTTGGAATTCTTGTTTATTGTAAAAATTCCTTTAGATCCTCATTGTAATCTTCTTCTTTTGAATGCGCGTATCCGTCACATCTCTTCTCAAAGATAAGCCGCCATCATTCCAACACGCTTGTTTCCGCTGCATTTTACAGTTTCAGCTTATTTCGTTATTGAATAGAAAACTAGTTTTACTATATCTCTCTTATTTTGTGTTAAGCATCTGTTAATAATCAGTATTCATTTCGTTCTACTCATAAAATCCATATTAGTGGTATCAGAGTGGTCTTCTCCTTGTCGTCTTAATGCATGTCCCCAACAAGGTCGGAGTACAAAGAGTTGGGTCTCGAGCTTGTTTCTCTTGAAGACAGAAGCTCTCACACACCCAAGAAACCTCTCATGGTAGGAGAAAAGAAATATGACAGGATAGGAGATCCTTTCAAACTGTTTATTGAGGAATCCCTCATGCAATAGATGAACAAGATGATGGATAGTTTCACGCAAATCCTTCGGTGGCTACCAACAGGCGACGCATCTTCCTCGAATGGAGGCGCCACCCCCTTAAAGGTACAAATAAACTTTGATATTACTATATTTTAAGGTCATATAGATTAAAATGTTGTATACAAGTGGTTGAATCTACTGGAAGATTATTTTTCTGTCCATAACTTTTTGAATAGAGAAAATATTACTTTTGCACTCCTCAAAGTCGTTCCCCATGTCAAAGATTGGTGGGAAACTTTCTGTGAGCAAAAGGAAATAGAGGAAACCTCATTATTTTCAGTCACAACCACCTGGGAATCCTTCTAGGATTCTATTAAGAAACAATACTACCCTGTCGGAAGTTATGATGACCTGTATACCAAATGGACCACACTGCGGAAAGAGAGAGACCAAGCAGTGCCAAATTTCACAAATATCTTCCATACCTTGCGCACCAGGATGGGTATAAAATATTCGGAGTGACATTTGGTGCTCAAGTATCATGTTGCTCTGCATAGATACATTCAGACCGAAATGGAATTTCTAGACATCTCATCCTTGGGTGTAGCCTACCGATATGCCGTAAAAATCAAGCAGAAGCTCAAACAAAATACGCAGCAATTTGGGTCTGGGAACCCCTCACAACAAAATCCAGGAAAGGGCAGCCCCAACCCACATAACAAAGGATAGATTAAATATGGACATTATCAGGACAAACAGTCCAATCCGCAAGGAAAGAAGGAAACCATAAAGACAAAGGAAAATACTGGGAAGTGGTGTGACTTCCATAAGAGCCCTTGGCATAACAATGCCGACTTCCACTCAAAGAAGTCACTAGTGGCCGAAGTCAAAGACTCTAAATCAGATGCAGATTCTAACTCTGAGCTAGAACATGAAAGGGGAAGATATATCATTGATGTGGAACCCAGTGCAATCGTTTCTACCACCAAGCTCCAGCCTGGTGAACCAAATGAGCCAGAAGAAGGAGAGCGCCTCTTCCATTCATAGATGTGGGTAAAAGGCACCCCGTTGCAATTCATCGTTGATAGTGGTAGCCAGAAGAACCTCATCTCAACAGAGGTCATCAAGCAGTTGGCCCTTCCAAAAACACTGAACCCACAACCCTACACCATTGGATGGCTCCGCCAAGGAACAAATCTGCGTGTCAGCCAACAGTGTCGATTGTCGTACGACATCAATCTCTTCAAAGACGAGGTATTGTGTGATGTTTCCCCTCTCGAAGTTTGTGATGTTCTTTTGGGCCAACCTTATTCATGGGAACGTCATGCTGTATATGAGTCTAGGCCTCGTAGTGTTATTATTTCTTTGAATAGGAAATTGTACAGGATACCCGAGGCAGTCCCACCTAGTGCTATTTCCTTTATCTCTACTAAGAAATGCAAGAAGTTCATCTCTCAGATGGGGAAGTTTGTCTTCTTCGTGATTCTCTCTCAGAATAAGAGAAAGATCACAGTCACATCTAGGGTCTCTGTGGTCGACCTCTCCACACAGCAGAAGAAAGTAGATAAGGTCATGGAAGAATACTCAGATATCTTCTCCTCATGTACAGGGGTACCTCTTCACTGCCAGGTCAAGCACCCCATCAATCTAACCCTCGAAAAATCACTGCCCAATGGGCCAGTCTATCTCTGCTCTTTATTAGAGAATCAGGAGATGAAGTGACAGATCTAAGAACTGCTCCACAAGGGGTACATCTATCCTAGACAATCACCTTGCGGGAGTGCAATCGTGCTGGTACAGAAGAAAGATTAAACTTGACGACTCTGTACTGATTACTGGGCTCTGAATCAAATCGCAGTCATAAATCGGTACCCAATTCCCCGAATCGACGATTTCCTTGATCAACTCATCGAGGCCAAATACTTCAGTAAGATTGATCTGAAGTCTAGCTACCACCAGGTCTCAATAGAAAAGACAGATGTCTAGAAGACTGCCTTCAAGTCAAAGGAAGGAATTTTTCAATGGTTGTTCATTACCTTTGGTTTGACAAATTCTCCAACCACTTTCATGAGGATGATGGACAATATCCTGCGACCATTCACCAATACGTTTGTAGTGGTGTATCTGGATGACATTCTAATTTACAACAATACTTGGGCCGAACACTTGCAGCATATTCAACAGGTTTTGCACACCCTGTGGCAGCACAAGCTATACGCCAACCTGGAAAAATTCTCCTTCAGCATGGAAAGGGTCCATTACCAGGGCTACATCATTGATCATCATGGTGTACATGTGGATCCAGCCAATATCCAAGTCATCTGTGACTGGCCAGCCCTAACAACACTCACTGAGCTTCATATATTCTTGGGCTTTGCCAATTTCTACTGCAAGTTCGTGTTAAAGCGAAATTTGCATGGGGTCGGTCCCAACAAAAAGCGTTAGATGATTTGAAGTAGTGCTTGTGCTCAACCCCAGTAATTTCACTACCAGACATGCAACATACCTTTGATATTGAGACAGATGCTTCAAACTATGTTGTGGGTGTCATTCTCACTCAACACAGCCACCCCGTGGCCTATCATAGTGAGACACTGTTAGATATTGTCTGTAAGTACCCTAATTATGACAAATAAATGTACTCCATTGTGAAATCCTACCACCAATGGAGAAATTACATTCTTTGGAAGGAGACAGTCATCCACACTGATCATAATCTAGTGCATTACATGCAGACACAAGGAAAATTGCAGAATGATCGCCATCAAAAGTGGTCCACATACTTGTAGAAATTCCACCTCAACATCAAGTATAAAACATGAAGCACCAATCGCGTCATTGATTTTCTCAACAGACCTCTAGTTGTGACACTCACCACGATGCTAGACTCTTGTGGCCATGAGACATCTAGATGGCCTCAACTCTATGAGACAGATCCTGACTTCGCCACCACCTACCAAATGTTTGGTGCAAACACAGTTTTCAATAATTTCCATCTTCAGGATGGGTTGTTGTGTCTTCTGGGCCATATCTGTGTTCCATCAAGTGAGTGAGAAAATATGATCATGGAAGCCCACTACAGTTGGATGGCAGGACACTTCGGAATCGAAAAAACAGTGTCGATGCTACAGAAACATTTCTACCGACCGAAAATTCGATAGGAGGTCAATAAGTATATCAAGTCCTGCACTGCCTGCACTATTGCCAAACCGACCACTAAGAAAGAGGGCCTATACACCCCTCTTCCTACTCCTGACAGGCCATGGGAATCCATCTCAATGGAATACCTATCGGGCCTACCATCCACTAAGTGTGGAAAGGACTATGTTTTTGTGGTTGTTGATCACTTTTCTAAGATGGCGATTCTGGTTTCCTGCAAGAAGAGCATCATAGCAAAGGCCACTGCTAAGCTCTTCTTTGAACGAGTCTGGGTACATTTTGGAATCCCACAAACCATTGTCTCAGATCGGGACAATCAATTTTTCATCACATTCTTGTCAAGCCTCTGGTCACTACTAGACACCAAGCTCACCAAATCCACGACCTTCCATCCCCAGGTAGATGGCCAAACCAAGGTTGTATATCGAATGATTTTGCATATCCTTCGCATGTATAATTCAAAGAACCCTCGCACATGGGATGAGATCCTTCCCTATGTCCAGCATAGCTATGCATACCTCGACCGACCACAACCCCTTTCAAGTGGGGTTGGGATTCCAACCATTGGGTCCCATAGATGTTTCACTTCCCCTTGCGGTCCCCTCGACCGACTCATCTCCTTCTCCAACTGAAGCTGAAAAAGCCACCCGGTTCCCTGAGTGGATCCAGCACATCTTCCAACAATTTCAGGATATCCTACAGAAGTCCAATGACAAGTACAAACAGTGCCATGATCAACATCGGGTGCCACACAAGTTTCAGGTGGGCGACAAAGTTTGGTTGCACTTGCAAAAAGAACACCTTACAGGACCCCATCGGAAGCTTCACCCACTCTGTTATGGGTCGTACACTATCACCAAGTCCATGGGGGATAATTCTTTCGAGCTCAACATTCCTCCTTTCCTTGGCCTGCACCCAGTGTTCAACTTGGATCTCCTTCGTCCTTATTTCCCACCATTATTGGATACCTCAGAAGTAGTAGAACAGATGGCACCCACAGACCTAAACCATGA